>ML428286.1:0-15989 GCA_005239525.1 Nicotiana knightiana
CTTGTGCAACTTATTTATCACATAATCTGGGGTATTTACAGCAGACAAGAGATGGATTGGCATACTTTGTAACACATTAGAAATCAGTACTGCCCTTCCTCCAATTGACAGAAGTTTACCTTTCCAACTTTGAAGCTTGTCTATGACTTTGGATATTAAGCTTTGGTAATACTCCATTTTCCTTCGAGCATAAAATATGGGACACCCAAGATATGTGAATGGAAATTCCTGTCTTCTTACACCAGTGATGTACTCGACTTTTTCTACCACTTCAACATCAGTCAGGTGGTGCATATACACAGCAGATTTGGACTTGTTCACAAGCTGTCCAGAAGCACTCTCATATGCGTGTAATACTTGCATAATCAGACTCAAAGATGCTGCATCAGAGGATGAGAATATTATAGTATCGTCAGCATACGCAAGATGATTTATTTTTGGACTCCACTTAGGCAAACCAAAGCCTTTAAAGTGTGGAATCAGGTGAAGTGCATTTAGCCCTCTAGATAGAGCTTCTGCTGCCAGAATGAACAGTGTAGGTGAGAGTGGATCGCCTTGTTTAACACCCCTCGATGACTTAAAAAAGCCATAAGGCTGTCCATTAATCAGTACAGAATACCAATTATTTCCAACTATATCATATATCATCCCAATAAACATTTCTGAAAATCCCAATTTTCTTAACATTTTAGTCAAGAATAGCCACGACAATCTATCATACGCCTTTGTCATATCTAGCTTAATAACAACATTGGGACCTGACTTAGTTCTCAGCCTTATGTCAGTGATTATTTCCTGTGTTAACAGTACATTTTCCACTATACTTCTGCCTTTTACAAAACCAGCCTGCTCATCTGAAATCAGATTATGAATTATTTCAACCAACCTTTCATGAATCACCCTCGAGATAATCTTGTTGATGAAGTTACTCAGACTTATGGGCCTCATATCAGAAAATGTACTAACCTCCTTCTTCTTAGGTAGTAGAACTAAATTGGTGTGAGTCACACATTTTGGCAATTGTTGTCCACTGAAGAATGACAGTATCATTTGAAAAATATCATCTTCTATTATATCCCAGCAAGAGTGATAGAATGCTCCTGTGAAACCATCTGGCCCCCCTGCTGCATCTCCATTCAGACCAAAGGCAGCCTGCTTCACCTATTCCTTAGTTAGTAAACTTACCAGTTTCTCATTTTGCTCCTCATCTACTAAGCATGGTACATGTTCAAGAATTCCAAACTCTGTGGGGACAACTGTCTCAGTAAATTGGTCTTTAAAGAAATTCAGAGCTTCTTCTGCAATGTGTTCATCTTCTTCTATCCAATTTCCCATTCTATCTTGAATTCTGTGAATCTTTAATCTTTTCCTTCTACCATTTACTTGGGCATGAAAAAATTTGGTGTTCCTATCTCCATCCTTGAACCAGGCCATGCCAGCCTTTTGTCTCCAGAACTCCTCTTCAATCGCAAGGTATTTGATCATTTCAGCTTGTACCTTTTGTAGCCTTGTTCGATTCAACTGTGTGGGATGATCTTCAAACTGTTTTTCATGTACTGCTACCACTNGTGGGATATAGAATACTTACCCCCAATCTATATGGTGAAAATCGTCTCAAATATCGCTTCAATCCGAGCTCCATAGCTCCAAATATGTTAAAATGGCAAAAACCTCCATTTTTAGAATCTGTCCAGGCAAGTTGCATTGACATTTGAGACTTATAAAACGCATTTGACACGTGTGATTTTGCCCCAGCCCCAGAAAAACAGCATTACTAGCTTCAATAAACCGATCATAACTTTCTATAAAAATGTCCAAATGATTAGTAGTTTAACTTTCTGGAAACTAGACACCAAGGGCTACAGCTTATATATTTCGCTCATCTCTCAATTCCTTATAGATTGCGAGATATAAGCTCCCAAAGTCAGTCCTATGCAGCAGAAATTTCTAGCGATATACATTGATGTAGCCAAAATCTGCAGTACCGGCCTTCAGTCAATCGATCATAACTTTCTGTACAAATATTCAAATGATGAATAGGTTATCTTTCTGGAAACTAAGCATCAAAGAGCTACAACTTTCATGTTTCAATAATTTCCATATTCTTATAGATTTTGAGATATAAGCTTCCAAATTTAGCTCTGCGCATCAGAAATTTGGCACACTGCTGTAAAAAAATCACCAGTTAAAAATAGCCTAAAAATGATCTGAAACATATCCGAGCCCCTCGGGACCCCTTTCAAACATACCAACAAGCCTCAAAACAAATTATGAACTTAGTCGAGGCCTCAAATCACGTCAAACAACGGTAAAACACGAATCACACCCCAATTCAAGCCTAATGAAACTAAGAAATTTCAACTTCTACATTTGATGCAGAAACATATCAAATCAAGTCCGATTGACCACAAATTTTACACACAAGTCATAGATGACATAACGAACCTGTTCCAATTTTCAAAATCGGATTCCGACCCCGATATCAAAAATTTAACTCTCGGTCAAACTTCCGAATTCCATTTTTTCCAACTTTCACCAAAATGCTTCAATTTGTTCTATGAACTTCCAAATCCAATTTCGGGCATATCCCTAAGTCCGAAATCACCATACGAAGCTACTGGAATCATCAAAACTCATTCTATAGTCCTTTTCTCAACAGTCAAACTCCGATCAATGCTTTTCAGTTAAGCTTCAAAAATGAGAATTGTTCTTTCAATTTAATTCCGAATCTCCCGAAAGTCAAACTCGACCACACACTCAAGTCATAATACGTATTACAAAGTTGCTCGGGATCTTAAGTCGCTAAATGGGGCGTTAATTCTTTAAACGACAAGTCGGGTCATTACATCACCATACGGACCTAACGAAACCACAAAAACTCCGATCCGAGGTCAAATATACAAAGTCAAACTTGGTCAACTCTTCTAAGTCAAAGCTTCTGAAATAAGAATCATTCTTCCAAATCAATCTTGAACCATTCAAAAGCCAAAATTAACCTTACATGCAAGTCATAATGCACCATATAAAATTACTCAATCTCAAACCACCAAATTAAATGCAAATTTTCAAAATGACCGGTCGAGTCTTTACATCTGACATGGCACTGCTTCAACTTTCAGATGATATGACCCTTGATAGGAGGGTGTAGAGGTCAATAATTATGGTATAAAGTTAGTAGGTAGTCGAGTGTGTCTTCTGTATATATCAATAGCATCAGTATTATTCTCATATTTTCTTTTTCACTGATTTACCACTATTTGTTATTCCTCTCGTCTTTGGCTATCTTATCATTTTGTTTGTTATTGTTACTGCTTGTGTTTTTGTTTTCTTTTGCATATTTTCTTGCGCCGAGTGTCGATCGAACATAACCTTTCTACCTTGACAAGTTAGAGGTAAGATCTACATGTTTACTATTCTCTCTATATCTCACTTATGAAATTTCACTAGGCTTGTTGTTGTTGTTCTTTAGTTTGTACTAAATTAACATATAGACAAACATATCGACAAGTGACAAGCCAAATAGTTATTGTTTCATGAAAATAGAAAAGGATAAACCAGCCAGGATAAATTTAGGGAAATTTGCACTTTTTAATTGTTGAAAAGTTTTAGGTTTGATCCTTATAATATTTGACTAAGTATATTTACTCCTCGATTAATTGAAATGTACACTTATGATTCTTCTGCACTATTAAAATGTGCCCGTGAATCTTTACAATTTTACTGGATATAACCATTGTGCTATTTAATTATTTATGTGTTACGTTAAGTTTGTACTATAATTATAAAAATCAGAGAGCACTATAGACTTTGGCTCAAATTTACTCCCTGTTAAAAGTTGACTATATATTAAGTACACTCGTCTTTGCCTTTTTGTATCATATTTGTCTTCTTTTTCCAGCTCAGCAATTGAAATCTTCGTTAATCATCTCTATTATCAACGTAAATCGACATGTTTAAGTCACAAATATATTAAGAGCCACGTCAATGGGTATGTAAAAAATACATAAAGTAAGAATAAAAGAAAAACACACAATAAAGAGAAAAGTTATAAAGGAAGTAAAAAGAAAATAAAAGTATATTCCATTTCCTCTATTTAAAAGAAAAGATCGGCAGGTGAACCTATTATCCATCAAGTCCTCGAATCATACGCTATAAGCCTCAGAGATTTCTAGATTACAAAAAAAAAAATTAAAAGAAATACACACACCATTCTTCATATGCAGCGGCGAACTCAGAATTTTGTGCAAAGGGGTTCAATCTTAGAAGTACATAATTTTAATCGTATAATAATAGTTGTCAAGTGGGTTCAAATAAAAATATTTATATAAAATTTACGCTATTTTAATCGCAATTTATACATATACACAATATTATTTTTTGATGAAGCGAGTTCAGTTAAACTCACTTGCCATTACATGCGTCTGTCACTATTCATATGTGTTCGGATAATTTTTATTAAGATTACGGAAGAAAGTATTTATAAGTCGAAATTAAAAGAAAAAATATTTTGAAAGTTTAAATTTTCGTTATACTAAGAAGTGATCAAGATTCAAGAGCAAAAAGGTGATTGATTTGGACATACAACCTATCTTTTCATTTTATTGCATAATAAAATATCTCTTGAAATCATTACATTTTCTCTATCAATGGCATCACAACTTAACGATCCGAGCGATCTTATTTTCTTATAGCACCATGTTCCTCTTTTGATGATTCACGCATGTGTAATTAAGTTTTATGATTTGCGGGGTTGATTAATTTCCTTTCGGAAAGGTTTCGGGTTGATTTTGACCCTTTAGTTTTGGCTTGGAAGCCTAAGTTAGAAATGTTGACCAAACTTTGACTTTTGTGAAAACGATCCCGGAACAGTTTTTGACGGCTCCGATAGTTTCTATCATGATTTTGGACTTGGACGTATGCCCAAAATCGACTTCGGAAGTCCGTAGGTTGATTTGAGTTGTTTTGCCGAAAATTAGCAATTTAAGACTTAGAAGTTTGACCGTAGGTTGACTTTTGGCTATCGGGTTCGAAATTTAGTTTGGGAGTTGGAATAGGTCCTTTATTCTATTTAGAAATTTCCTACAAAATTTAGTATCATTGGGAGTTGATTTTATAGGATTCGGACGCTTAGTTGCTATTCTAGAAGTTCTTGAACCTTACTTTGAAATTCATGCATTTTGGTGTCCAATTCGTCGTTCTAGATGTTATTTTTATGTTTTGATCACGCGAGCGAGTTCATATAATATTTTTACGCTTGTGTGGATGTTCGTTTTGGAGTCCCGAGGGATCAGATGCGTTTCGGACGTGATTCGGAATGTTTTGGACTGAAAATAGAAAATCTGGTGTGCTGGTGCTCTGATGCCGCAATTTCGAACACCGGCTTCACAATTACGAACATGACACGGGAGGGCCAGTTACCACAAATGTGATGCCTCATTCACATTTGCGAGGTATGGGTGTGGGTAGGAAACTTCGCATTTGCGATGAAACTGTCGCATTTGCAAAGGGAACAGGGTCCGCATTTGGGAACCCCAGTCGCATTTGCGAGGTCCTCTTGAGTGTGTCGGTGCCTCAATTGCGAGAAATTCTTCGCAATTTTGAGGTTTTGCAATTACAAACCCAATGTCCCAATTGTGGCGTCTGCAACTGAATAAAATATAGAAAAGTCGGGATTTAGATCTCATTTCTCATATTTTAGAACCCTGGGCTCGGTAGGAGGCGATTTGGAGAGGAGATTTTCATCTACAAACACTGGATAAGTGATTCTAATCAATTTTCAACTATATTTCACGATTATATCTTAGATTAACATCAAATTTATGTGAATCAAAGTGAAAAATTGGGAAATTTTGTCAGGTTATTCAAAAAATGAAGAATTGAGTTTTGAGAGTCAATTTGGACTCGAATTTAAAAATAAAATACATATATAGACTTGTGGGGTTATGAGTAGTCGTAATCTACCCTTGGACCCTGGTTTTGACCGGACGGGATCGGGGTTGAATTTTTGAAAATTTTGTAAATATCAAAGCTTCATCTATTGTAATTGTTTCCCTTGCATGTTTGATGATATGTTTTATTAAGTCACTTTTGGTTAGATTAAGCCGTGTGGAGGCGAGTTTTAGGGGAAAAGCTATTTTTCGAGATTGTGTTGGCCTAGTTGAGGTAAGTATTTTGCCTAACATTGTGGGGGATACATCCCCTTAGGATTTGGATTGATTGTGCTTTTTATGTTATGTGAAAGCCGTGTACGCAAGGTGACGAGTTGGGTACACGGGCTACATGTGGTAATTGACCGGTTTAGGTCATTTAGACTTTTTTCATGCCTTTAATTGAATTTCCATAACATGTTATATCCCTCATTGTTAATCTACCATTACATGTGTTAATCTACCTTTACATGCTTTATTTGACATTGTTAACACTTGTTTTACTTCTTACTTATTATTTTGCTCGTATACCTTACATGTGTTAATCTACTCTTACATGTGTTAATCTACCCTTACATGCTTTATTTGACATTGTTAACACTTGTTTTACTTATCACTTGTTATTTTCCTCTTATATGATTTAGTTGAAGTTATTGACTTCCTTATTGCCTTGTTACTTCGTAGATTTTTGAATGACTTTTACTTGAAGTTTTCATTTCGTGGAATATCTTCTTATGAGTTATTGGTGTTGAAGTGTAAAAGTTGTTATCACATTGAGGTGAAGTTGTTTATTGTTTAGATATCTTTCTTGTTGAGCAGTTCGCAATTTATTTTGTTATCATTAAGATTCTTGTACACATTGTGGTTGAAACATGGGTTATATTGTGAAAACATTGATATTGTTGATTCTTTTGACAAGTTGTAGCATGGGCACTTGTGGTACGAGTTGTGATTGTCTTGTGATATTGATACGCATGTAATGGTTTAAGGTTAGGGGTTGATACACATGCGGTGAGATAAGATGGGCTTGATACGCGTGTTGCTAGTAGGGAAACTACTTAAAGTCACGCAGTGTGGTAAGGTTGGCTAAAACGAGGGTAGCTATTTTGGTAAAAATGATTTTCAAAACTAAATTCAAGGCCCCCGCAGTGATATAATAGAAGATTGTGATTGAAGTTGTGAAATGTGAATACGAGACGGTTCCTCGGTTGTGATTCTTGTTATGCATTTCATATTGAAAATATTGGTTGAACAGTTTTTGTTGCTTGTATTATTCCTTGTCTTACCAGTTTCATCCGCATTTGATTATTTGTGGGTCTCATTATCTGTTTTCTTCTTGTTGTCTTTTTGCTTAAATTTTGTCATTAGTTTATGTTACTAAAATGCTTTGTTATCATTAATTTCTCCGCTTTCTATTACTTTTCGTTATTATATTTTTGTTCTGTTTATCATGTCCTAGTAGGTGTCTTGACCTGACCTCATCACTGCTCTACCGAGGTTAGACTTGATACTTAGAGGTACCATGGTTTACTCATACTACGCTTCTTCACATCTTTTGTGCAGACCCAAGTATGTCTGTCCATGTTGGACGCTAGATATTTATTTACTAGCCACTTTTGGAGACTTCAAGGTATACCTGCTCGACGTTCGTAAGACTTGGAGTCACCTTCTGTTTCAAACATTTTACTGTTTATTTCTTATTTCAAAATAGTGTTGTATTACGAGAGTATTTGTACTTCCTTATAGAACTTATGACTTTGTTCCACCAGGTTTTGGACTGTCAATTTTCCTTTGTAGGATGTCATGATGGCACTTAGTCTCTAAGACTAGGTAAGCCTAACGTACATGCAGAATTTAACTGAGGTAATGATAAAAATTTCAAATTAACCAACCACTATCATAAAAGGACTCCGCAACTCAACATAACAAAACTCCCAAAATCCGGGGATACTATGTTACAAGCTCTACATAAGTATACTGAACATCCTTATACAACAGTATCTATAAAAAGGGAAAATGAGATAGAACTATATAGGGTGTGACTCTGAGGCCTGCAGATGCGGGTAGGTAGACCTTGAAGTTTTCGATCAAAGCTCGACTCACTGGAACCTAGTCTGATATGAAGTACCTGGATCTGCACAAAAAGATGTGCAGAAGCATAGCATGAGTACACCACAACAGTACCCAGTAAGTGTCAAGCCTAACCTCGATAGATTAGTGACGAGGTCAGGTCAAGACTCTACTGGAATAAATAAGAAATCTGAACAGGTATATGACAGTATTATAATGAAGAACAATGTAAATGATACAATGAAGAAATATATCAAGAATAGCTACACTGAACTAAGGCAATTAAGAAATCACGGAAGGAAAGAATAAAATTCCACAGAAACAATGCAACAAAACATAAGTGATGTAATTGAAAGGCATTTACAAGAATCACTACAAAGATACCGCCTCGTAGTCTCATTTCACAAATCAAATCACAATCTTTCCTTATATCACTGTGGAGCCTTGCATTTAGTTTTCAAAATCATTTTCCCAAAATAGCTATCCACATATTAGCCCACCTTATCATATCGTGTGGCTTCAAGTAGTTCCCCTACTAACAACACGTGTATCAAGCCCACCTTATCTGACCACATGCGTTTCAATCCCAATCCTTATACCACTGCATGTGTATCAATACCACAACATATCACAATCGCACCTCAAGTGCCCAATACCACAACTTGCCAAAGAAGTCTAACAATAATAGTGTTTGGACAATAAATAGCCCATGGCTCGACCACAATATGTACAAGAGTCTCAACAATAGCAACCGAAAGTGAGTAACTCAACAATAATGGTATTTCAACAAATGTACTACTTTGTCTCAATGTGAATTACGACCTTTATAACTTCAACACCAAATTCAACAATAAGATATTCCAAGAAATAACAACTTCAAGTAAATAAAATGATAAGTTCAACTAAAAATGTAAGACAATTAGCAAATAAGAGATAAGACAAGTATTACGATGTCAAGTAAAGCAAGTGAAGATAGACTAATGATTATAAAAATAACATGTTATGGAAACTCTATTAAGGGCATGGAAAGAGTCTTCATAGCTAAAACCGGGCAATTACCACATTTAGCCTGTGTACACACTCGTCACCTTGCGTACACGGCTTTAACATATCACAATTAACACAAACAACACTAATTCTAAGGGCTAATCCCCCACACAACTCCACTATGTAAGCCTTTGCCACGATTATCCAAATCCAAACGGCATGAATCTAGCCAAAACAACTTCATACCATAAATACAAACTATCGGAAGCTATTCCGAATAATAAAGCTACAATCTTTAAAGAGAAACAAAAAATCAACTCAAAAATTTAACCCCAAGCCCGCATCTCTGAACCCGACAAAACTTACAAAATACAAACACCCATTCGATAACGAGTCCAACCATACAAGGATTACTCAAATCCGACTTCAAATTGCCTTTCAAATCCCCAAACATTTGGTCTAAGAAGTTTCACAAATTTTCCCCAAATTTTCCAACTCAAAGAACTAACTAAATGACAAAATTAATGATAGATTCATGTATAATATCCAAATCCAAGTTAGAATTTCTTACACTGATGATTTCCTTGAAAATCCCTCGAAGAATCTCCACAAACCGAGCTCTCCAGGTCAAAAGATGAAAAATGAAATAAACCTTCGTCTCTAGACTTTTTTGCCCAGCGATATCTTCTTCTAAGGTCAAAGTGTCGTACCTGCGACCCCGCAACTGCGAAAAATTCCATTGCAGGTGCGGTTACCAATAAGGCCAGGAAAGTCCACTTATGCGAGAATAACGTGTATCCGCTCCTGTGGAAGATGGGCGCACCCACACAGCCACGCCTAGGGAGGGTCTTCGCTTCTATAACCCCAAGTCTGGCCAGTCTTTTCCTCTTCTGCTTGCTTCTCTCACACCAGCGAGTCCGCACCTGTATCCATTCCCATTGTAGGTGCGGTGACACCAGAACAGCAGTCTCTCAGCAACCAACTAAGTCCAAACTTAACCCGGTTTCAATCTGATTCACACCCGGAGCCCCCGGGACCCCGTCTGAATATACCAATAAGTTCCAAAACACATAACGGACCTATTCGAGGCCAATAATCAAATAAAACAGCACTGATACTACGAATCGCGACCAATTCAAGCCTATTGAAACTATGAACATCTGACTTCTAAAACTAACTCCGAATCATACCAAAATAACTCTGATTGACCTCAAATATTTTGCACGCAAGTCATAAATGACATGATGGACCTCTTCCAACTTTCGGAATCGGAATCGAATTGCGACCCCGATATTAATAAAGTCAAGTCCCGGTCAAAATTCTCAACCTTCAACTTTCTAACTTTTTCCAATTTAAGTCGAAACGACCAACGGACCTCCAAATAAATATTCAGACACACTCTTAAGTCCAAAATCACCATACGGAGCTGTTCAAACCATCAAAACTCCATTCTGAAGTCATCTACACAAAAGACAAACAACGGTCAACTCTTTCAACTTAGACTTCCAACTTTTGGACTAAGTGTCCCATTTCACTCCAAAACTCACCTGAACCAAAATCAAACACCCCTGGCAAGTCACATAACTATAATATGACATAGAGGAGGCAATAAAATGGGAAAGTGACTAAAATAATTAAAATGACCTGGTGGGTCGTTACATCCTCCCCCTCTTAAAATAAATGTTCGTCCTCGAACGAGTATAGAGACATACCTGAAGTAGTGAAAAGATTAGGATAAAGGCTACGTATATCATGCTCGGTGTCCCAAGTCGCCTCCTCGACTTGTTGAACCCTCCATTGAACCTTCACTGAAGCAATGCTCTTTGACCTCAACTTTTGGACCTTCTCGTCTAAAATGACCACTGGCTCCTCAACATAACATAAATCCTTGTTCAATTGGACTGAGCTGAAATCTAACACATGATACGGATCATCGTGATACTTCTGGAGCATAGAAACATGGAATACCGGATGAACTGTAGTTAGATTAGGTGGAAATGCAAGCTTGTAAGCCACCTCACCAATCCTCTCAAGAATCTCAAAAGGTCTGATATACCTAGGGTTCAACTTGCCCTTCTTTCCGAACCTCATAACACCCTTCATGGGTGAAACCCGGAACAAGGCCTACTCTCCAACCTTGAATACAACATTGCAAACATTTTGATTCTTCTATCTATATTGGGCTATACGAAGCTGATCCTGAATCAACTTAACCTTTTCCAAAGCATCTTGAACCAAGTCAGTACCCAATAGCCTTGCCTCACCTGTCTGAAACCAACCCACCGGAGACAGACACCGCATCCCATAGAAGGCCTTATACGGAGCCATCTGGATACTCGATTAGTAGCTATTATTGTAGGCAAACTCCGGGAGCGTCAAGAACTGATCCCAATAACCCCCGAACTCTAAAACATAGGCACGAAGCATACCTTCCAATAAGTTGATCCTGAATCAACTTAACCTTTTCCAAAGCATCTTGAACCAAGTCAGTACCCAATAGCCTTGCCTCACCTGCCTCAAACCAGCCCACGGGAGACCGACACCGTCTCCCATACAAGGCCTTATACGGAGCCATCTGGATACTCGATTGGTAGTTGTTATTGTAGGAAAACTCCACGAGCGGCAAGAACTGATCCCAAGAACCCCTGAACTCTATAAAACAAGCACGAAGTATATCCTCCAATATCTGAATAGTGCGCTCAGACTACCCGTCTATTTGAGGGTGGACTTCTATGCTCAACACAACCAGTGTGCCCAACCCATGTTGTACGGCCTTCTAGAATCGTGATGTAAACTGTGTACCTTGGTCAGAGATGATGGATATCAGCACACCATGCAGTCTGAAAGTCTCGCGAATGTAGACCTGAGCCAGCTGCTATGAAGAATAAGTAGTCACCACTGGAATAAAATGAGCCGACTTGGTCAACCTATCCATAATCACCCATACTGCGTCAAACTTCTTCTGAGTATGTGGGAGCCCAACAACAAAATCCATGGTAACTCCTCCTATTTCCACTCAGGAATCTCAACCCTTTGAAGCAACCCACCTAGCCGTTGATGCTCATACTTCACCTGTTGACAATTTAGGCACCGAGCTACATACTCCACTATGTTCTTCATTCTCCTCCACCAATAGTGCTGCCTCAAGTCTTGATACATCTTAGAAGCACCCGGATGAATGGAGTACCATGAACTGTGGGCCTCCTGAAGAATCAACTCATGCAAACCATCCACATTGGGCACACATAATTGGCCCTGCATCCGTAACATACCGTCAACCTCTTTGGCATCGTCGTGCTGAACCATGTCCTTGAGGATAAGCAAATGGGGGTCATTATACTGACCCTCTATGATGCGATACCAGAACTCGAATCGGCTCTAAAACTTCCAATCTAACAAGTTGGTTCGCCAAGGCTTGAACATCCAATGCTAATGGTCTCTCCGCTGCCGGTAGATATGCTAAACTGCCCAAACTCTCCGCCTTTCGGCTCAAGGCATCGGCCAACACATTGGCCTTCCGGGGATGATATAGAATGGTGATATCATAGTCCTTAAGGAACTCTAACAACCTCTGATGCCTCAAGTTAAGATCCTTATATTTGAACAAATGTTGTAGACTCCAGGTGTCAGTATAGACCTCACAAAGGACACCGTATAAATAGTGCCGCCAAATCTTTAAAGCATGAACAACAGCTGCTAATTCCAAGTTGTGGACGTGATAATTCTTCTCATGCACCTTCAGTTGTCTAGATACGTAGGAGATCACCCTACCATCTTGCATCAACATCGCGCTGAGGCCAACATGTGATGCATCACAGTACACCAACCTTGAACCCGTAGGCAACACCAATACTGGGGTTGTAGTCAAAGAAGTTTTGAGCTTTTGAAAACTCGACTCACACTCCTCGGTCCATCTAAACGGAGCACCCTTTTGGGTCAATTTCTCGTAGGTGCAACGATAGATGAGAAACCTTCTACGAAATGACGTAATATCCTGCCAAACCAAGAAAACTACGAATCTCATTAGTTAACGACGGTCTGGACCAACTCTGCACTGCTTCAATCTTCTTCGGATCTACCTTTATCCCCTCACTCGACACCACAAGATCCAAAAATGCTACTGAATAAAGCCGGAGTTCACACTTTGAATACTTCCCATACAACTTCTTTTCTCTCAAGGTCTGGAGCACAATCGTCAAATGTTGCTCATGATCTTCTCGGCTCCAGGAGTTCACCAAGAAGTCGTCAATAAACACAATGACGAATGAGTCAAGGTAGGGCTTGAATATACTGTGTTGGTCAGCCTGAATCACATCACAAGGAACTCGTAGTGGTCATATTGAGTCCTAAAAGCATTCTTCGACATATCTGAATCCCGAATCTTCAGTTGATGATAGCCTGACTGTAAATCAATCTTTAAGAACACTCTGGCACAATGTAGCTGATCAAATAGGTCATCAATGTGTGGAAATGGATACCTATTTTTCACTGTAACCTTGTTCAACTGCCGACAATCAATAAAAATGTGCATATAACCATCCTTCTTCTTTACAAACAAGACCAAAGCACCCCAAGGTGACACACGGAGCCGAATGAACCCTAATCAAGAAACTCTTGAAACTGCTCCTTCAACTCCGCCGGGGCCATACAATATGGTGGAATAAAAATGGGCTGAGTGCCAGACAAAAAGTCAATACCAGAATCGATATTCCTATCAGGCAATAATGCCCGTAAGATCTGCCGAAAATAAATCTGGATATTCTCTCACTATCGGAACTAACTCAACCGTAGGAGTATCAGTACTGACATCTCTTACAGAGGCTAGATATGCATCTCACCCCTTCCCAACCATCCGATGTTCATTAAGAAAGGACACAACCCTTCTAGGCACACAATCCAAAGTACCCCTCCACTCCAACCGCGATAAACCTGGCATAACGCCATGTAACGACCCGATCGGTCATTTTGAGAACTTAAGCTCCGTTCGGCGGCATAAGGACTTGAGAAGCTTCATGTTACGTATATCGACATGTGTGCATGGTTGGATTCAGTTGCTTGATGATTCGAAGTCGAATTGGAAGAAGGATTCTAACTTTGGAAGCTTAAGCGGTGAGAATTTGACCGAAATTTGAGTTTTTCTGTAAATAGCTCCAGAAGGAGTTATGGATGATGTCAACAGCTTCGTTAGGTGATTTTGGACTTAGGAGTGCGTTCAGAATGTAATTTGGAGGTCCACTGTAGAATTAGGCTTGAATTGGCAAAATTGGAAATTTGGTGTTTTCCGGGCGGCAGTGGAAAATTATCTATCAAGGTCGGAATGGAATTCCGGAAGTTGGAATACGTCGTAGTGTCGTTTGTGACGTGTGTGCAAATTTTCAGGTCATTCAGACATGGTTTGGTTGGTTTCAACATCGTTGGCGAATTTCGAAAGTTTAGAAATTCTTAGGCTTGAACTTTGGGTTGATTTGATGTTTTGATGTTGTTTGGAGTGTTTCAAAGGTTGGAATAGGTTTAAATAGTGGTATATGACTTGTTGGTATTTTTGGTTAAGGTCCCGAGGGCCTCGGGATGAATTCGGATGGTTAACGGAAGAGAAAAGAGATTTGATAAAAAAAAGAACAAAAAAAGATGGAGATTAGAGCAAAAATGAGAGCAATTTTTCCGAGAAAAAAAACGGATGCATTGTTCTTCTTCTTCCGCTACTGATCTTAGCTTCTTCTTCTACGGACTAGACCCCATTTTTTACACCATCTGAAACCCAGTTATCACAGTAGGCTCTTAAACCCCATAAAAATTCACTCGTAACCACCCAAAAAAAGGACGACCCCAAAGTCAGCTGCGAGAAGCACCAATTTCCAGCCCCAAAATCATTCCAAAAACAGCCAAAAATTCAAGCTCGAAACTGCCCCAAAACTCCATGAAAACACCTGAGTACACCATCATTTTAGCATTGAAAACGCAGCTGAAAACAGCCGCAAATCAGCCGCCGAACCAGCTGCAAAAAAACAGCACCAAACAGTCCCCAAACCAGCTCCAAAAGCAGTCCCTAATTACCCAGAAACGACCTCCAAGATCAGCTGCGAAAATAGCACAAACACCACCTTTTTCCAGTCTCAAAAATCAGCTGAAAAACGCAGCTGCAACATCCTCGAACAACCACCAAAACGAGCAGATTTTCAAACTCAAAAATCCTCCTTGAACCACCCCAAAACAGCCTGCCAAAATCCAGCAAATTCCAGCATTAAAAGCACTCCAAAACACCCCAAGTCTTAGTCAAAAATCCGCTGAAAACCAGCTCTAAAACACAAAAAAATATCAGCCAAAACACAGCTGAAACAGGTCCAAATCCAGCTGTGTCGCACCACCAAAAGGCATGCCACAACAGCTTCAAAACAGCCCCGAACACTACTGCGTTTCTATTTTAGAAAGTGTCAAATTGATCTCTTTGTTTTTGAATTCCTGATGAGTTGCGAGGTTGTCATAGAGGTGGTTTTGAGGTCGTTCGAGGCGCCGAGGTCGTTGGCAAATGTTCTGATCAAGAGTTGCCTAATTTCCAAGTTAGTTGCAACTTATGATCAAATTCAATACAAAGTTGTTCCAGTTGGATTTGAGCCGTCCGGAGGCCTTTTCACCCGAGAAGTCCGTTTTAGAGTAACGAATTGTCATCTTTGAAGTAAGTATCTTGCCTAACCTTGTATGAGGGAATTACCCCTTAGGATTTGAGTCTTCTATGTTGATTGTAGTCCGTGTACGTAAGGTGACGAGTGTGTGCTCGGACTTATTTGTAAAAGGTTGACTTCTTAGGGTTCTTAGGTCTTTATATTCACCTTGTATGAAGTTGTTCTTATTTGCTAGTTTCACCTCTACATGCTTGATTAGAGATAATTGCTTTAGCATTCACCCATACCGCCTACTTGACCCTGATTTGACTTAACCAAAGGCTTTACCTCTTCTATCGTCATGCTATATTTTCATAAACTGCCTATAATTAATGGAAATTATTAG
>ML428288.1:0-97909 GCA_005239525.1 Nicotiana knightiana
ACAACCATCCCAATGGCCACCTTGACAACCACATTCATTACAAAAATTCCAGACATTAGTTTGGGATGGACAATATTGCCACATGTGTGGTCCTCTACAATACGGACAATGATCATCACAATAAGAATAACCACTATTCGACCAATTATCATTCCAAGATGCCATGTCAAAAAAAGATAATAAAGTATTAAATTAAGATATAAATAAATAAAAAAACTAAGTAGACAAAAGTAAAAATTCAATCTAGTAGAATAGTTAATTTCTAAGTCCCCGGCAACGGCGCCAAAAACTTGTTGGTTGATTTCCCAATGCACACGCAAGTGTACGTGGTCGACAAGTAATATAGGATTTTAAGTCNTTCAAACAAATATTTAACTAAAATTAATGTAAAATAGTAAATTAAGAGATTAAAGAGACAACTAACTTAAAGACGAATTCAATGTAATTTGATATTCTAGAGTTATGGGTTGGCAAACAATCACGTTGAGTTTTCGACCTAAATCTTCTAATCAGGTTTATTGATTGACGAGGTTAATATTGCTCGTAGCCTTCTCCCGAAGTACAACTCGCCTATTCAAGCTAACCTAACGCCTATATTCCTATGGAATCAGGATTAACAAGAACGCATTAATAATTCCCGTATAATAACCAAGCAAGGCGATTAGGTATATTCCTATCCTAACCGCAAATCCGCTCCCCTGAAGGGTTAAGATCTTGCTCTACCCAATCTTATATGCAATCTAGAATTCCCTCTCCCGAGTTCAACCCTAGATTCGTAGATAGTAGTCAATTGGTGATCAAGCAATTGAATAATTAAGCACAAGATTGAATAAACAAACCAATTAAGATAAACAATAAGAATAATTCAAGCTTCAACTACAACGTTCATGTAACACCCAATACTCTAGAACTAATAAACTATAAAACTAAAAGAAGAGAAGAGAAGAAAAACTAAGTAGAATCCTCCGTCAAGAGTCCTCTGTCGAATCCCCCTGTCAAAAGCCCCTCAATGTGATGTTTTTGGGTCTATTTATATGTTTAGGATGAACCCTAAACGTGTCAAAGACTTCTATTCCAACTTGGAAACACTTAAAACCCGTCAAAACTCGATTTCTGGCCGTCCAGGGACCCTGGCGTTTCAGCCCAAACGCCTGGGTAAGGCCAGGCACACCCTGGCGTTAGGGCTCTAACGCCTGGCTAACGCCAGGCACCCCCTGGCGTTTGGGCTCTAACGCCTGGCTAAGGCCAGGCTGGGTCAGGCTGTTTGGCTCTGTCGCCCGGCTATCGCCCGGGTGTCTCCTTTCGCGTATTTTTCGACGTATTTGCATCCGTTTAGCTCCGTTTCTATTTCTAATTCACCTACACATAAAATAAACCCCATTAGGCACATACGACGTGTATTTTTATCATTAAAGCACCTAAAATGCAAGGTATATAATGCTTAAAATCATGAATTCTAGCCACGCATCAACTCCCATCTAGGTCCATGCGGATTCGACCCCGACTCTTCTTTGGGGTACTATAATTGAAACTGATTGTTTCATACCTTATTTTGAGGTGTGCAATTGGAGCGCGATCAATTTTTGGCGTCGTTCCCGATGGTGTTAGCTATATATTTAGGTTTGTTTTTGGAATATCTTATTTTCCTTCTGTGCTACTAAAATGATTTTAAAATTGTAGATGCCATCATGGCAGATAATGAGCTCGAAAATATTTCTTTAGGGGATGTGGACGTTGAGGATGATCAAATAGATGAGGTTCCTCTTGAACCTCAAGCCAAAAGATGAGGCTGAGTGCCTCATGACAATGTTCCCGTTCCATCCCCACCTCAACCACGAGCAGCTCCACACAAGGTGTTACCCAATGAAGGAAATGCCAGTTCAATATTCCCTCCCTATATTAGGGCGGGCAACTTTCAAATAACTAATGTCATGCTCACTTTGCTAGTGAAACGAGGCATCTTCACCGGTGATCCAGGTCAAAATGCATACAAACATTTGAAGATTGTGGACACGTGTTGGGGAGTAAACTGTAAAGACCCGTAAAATTTCATGGCTAATAATAATGCCCAAATAGGTCCACGTGTTGTTATAACTGTAGAAATTCATAAAACGGACCCTTTTTAAGTAAAAAGTACCTCGTGACTTCAAAGATAAAATTTTCAAGATTTGCGAAGGTCGGCGGTCTACTATGCGATCGCAGATCAGGTATGCGGACCGCATAGTGGTCGCATACTTGAACAGTTTGATGTCCATTTTGAGGACAACTATGCGGCCTAGAATGTGATTGCATTTCATGAATACGGCCCGCATAGTTGTCGCATTCTGACTATTCTGATTCCTCCACTCTAGGCCAGACTATTCTGATTCCTGCTATAGCGGAGGGTGCTACAGTCCCTCCTGCTGATATTCATGATCGTTTCCCAGCTTCCAGTCCTGGTATTTCTGATGGGGACCTCAGGGGAGCTATTCATATGTTGACTCAGCTAGTGGCCTCCCAGGCCCAAAGATCAAGTGTTGCCCCTGCGTCCTCTAGTGAGCAAGGGGATTCTTCAGGTTCCAGAGTCAACCAGTTTCTGTGGTTAGCCCCTCCAGAGTTCAAAGGCACCGACCTAGAGGCTGATCCTCAGGAGTTCATTGATGAGATGTGCAAGACCCTCCGAGTTATGAGGGGTACTGAGACAGAAGGGGTTGAGTTGTCTTCCTATCGTCTTAAGGGAGCAGCATATTTGTGGTTCGAGATATGGGAGAGTTCCCGTGGAGAGGGGAGCCCTCCGGCGAGGTGGGAGGAGTTTGTGGATGCCTTTACGGATCATTTCTTGCCTGCAGAGATTATGGAAGCCCGTGCTACAGAGTTTGAGGCCCTTAAGCAGGACAACATGTGTGTGTGGGAGTATCATATGGAGTCCGTGCGCTTGTCAAAATATGTTGTTCACATGGTGTCTACTATGGAGGCTAAGGTTTTTCGGTTTGTTCAGGGCCTTGGTCCCTTGGTTATTAATGAAGCTGCTATAGCTGCTCTACATTCAGATATGAACCATGAGAAGATTGTGGGATTTGCCCAGGCTACAGAAGCTCAGAAGTAGAGGATAAGAATGGAGAGGGAGAGTAGTAGTAGGGCCCGGTCAGCGGGCAACTCTGGGAGTTCAGTTGGAGGAGGGAGATCAGCCCTTGGTAGAGGGTCATCAGGGCTATCTCAGTTCTACGCTCAGTCCTCAGCCAGTGCGCCGCCATCAGGGCACAGTTATCAGCAGGAAGGTTGTGTTGGACCAGGTCCCGACAGCAGGAGGTCCCATCAGTGGGGTCGTTCCAGTGGGAGGTTCCAGCAGCAGCGGAGGGCCCCATGCCCTAAGTGTGGGATGTTTCATTCTGAGCCCTGTTACTTGGAAATACCAGTATGCTATATGTGTGGAGTGAGAGGCCACGTTCAGCGAGACTATCGTGCACCCTATCAGGGCACGGGTAGGGGCACTGCTCAACCATCCAATTCTTTAGCCGCTACATCTTTAGCACGACGTCCAGCTCCAGCAGGGCGCGGTGTAGCTAGGGGTGGAGAACGGGGTCGAGGGGGACCCAGTCGGTTCTATGCTTTGATTGGTCGCCAGAGTGCGGAGGCTTCCCCAGATGTTGTCACAGGTATTCTGACTGTTCAGTCACATGATTTTTATGCTCTTATTGATCCCGGGTCTTCTTTATCATATGTTACTCCATTTATTGCTTCAAGTTTTGGGATAGAAGCCGAAAAGCTTCACGAGCCATTCTCTGTGTCGACTCCAGTTGGAGATTCTATTACAGTCGTGCGAGTCTATAGGAATTGTGTTGTCACGGTGCGTGGTCGGGATACCACGACCGATCTTATTGAGTTAGAAATGGTAGATTTTGATGTGATTATGGGAATGGATTGTCTCTAATCGTACTTTTCTAAACTCGACTGCCGAACCCGGATTATGAGGCTTGAGTGTCCTAATGAACCAGTTATCGAGTGGGAGGGGAATAATTTTGTTCCAAGAGGTAGGCTTATTTCATACCTTGAGGCCTCAAAGATGATCAGGAAAGGGTGCATCTACCATTTGGTCCGGGTTGCGGACACCACTTCAGAGGTGCCTGCTCCTGAATTTGTGCCTGTTGTGAATGAATTTCTTGAATTATTACCGGACGAGCTTCCTGGGATTCCACCAGATAGAGAGATCGATTTCGGGATTGATGTATTTCAAGATACGCAACCAATATCTATTCCACCTTACCGAATGGCGACAGCAGAATTGAGATAGTCAAAAGAGCAATTGAAAGGTCCAGTAGAAAAGGGTTTCATATGGCCAAGTGTGTCCTTGGGGCGCACCGGTTCTTTTTGTCAGAAAGAAAGACGGATCGCTTCGGATGTTTATTGATTATCGGTAGCTCAACAAGGTCACCATAAAAAAAATACCCATTGCCTCGGATAGATGATTTGTTCGACCAGTTGCAAGGTGCTAAGTTCTTCTCAAAGATTGATTTGCGGTCCGAGTATCACCAGTTAAAGATCAGAAAGAAGGATATTCCTAAGACTGCCTTCAGGACTCGATATGGGCACTTTGAATTTCTAGTAATGTCTTTTGGGCTAACCAACACCCAACAACTTTTATGGATCTTATTAATCGGGTTTTCAAACCGTTTCTTGACTCCTTTGTGATTGTATCCATGGATGATATCCTTGTTTATTCGCTAAGTCAAGAAGATCATGCTACTCACCTCAAGGCAGTTCTGCAGACTCTTCATCAGCACCAGTTGTATGCAAAGTTTTCAAAATGTGAATTTTGGCTAGAATCAGTCACCTTTTTGGTCCATGTTGTTTCCAGGGAAGAGATTCGGGTTGATCCCCAAAAGATTGCAGCGTTAAAGGATTGGCCTAGACAAACAAACCCGACAGAGATTCGTAGTTTCTTGGGTTTGGCTGTATATTATCGGAGGTTTGTGGAAGGATTATCTACCCTCGCCTCCCCATTGACTAAGATGATGCAGAAAGCGGTTAAGTTTTAGTGGTCCGATGCTTGAGAAAATAGTTTTCAAGAATTTAAATCAAGATTGACTTCGGCGCTAGTGTTGACCTTGCCAGAGGGTACCGAGGGATTTGTGGTTTATTGTGATGCTTCAAGGGTTGGTTTGGGATGTGTGTTGATGCAATGTGGTAAGGTAATAGCGTATGCTTCAAGATAGATCAAGAATCACGAGAAGAATTATCCGACGCATGATTTGGAGCTCACGGTAGTTGTGTTTGCATTGAAGATCTGGCGGCATTATCTTTATGGGGTCCGTATGGATGTATTCACAGACCACAAAAGTCTTCAGTATTTATTCAAACAAAAGGAGTTGAACTTAAGACAACGGAGATGGTTAGAATTGCTCAAGGATTATGATATGAATGTTTTGTACCATCCAAGAAAGGCAAAAGTGGTAGCCGACGCTCTTAGTCGGAAATCCATGGGTAGGTTGGCTCATTTGGAAGCAGGTCAGAGGCCCTTGGCTCGGGAGGTTTATTAGTTGGCCAGTCTGAGGGTATGTATTTCGGCCTCAAATGAAGGGAATGTCGTCGTGCATAATGGAGTGGAGTCTTCTCTCGTAGCAGAAGTCAAGGGAAAGCAATTTAGGGATCTAGCTTTGGCACAGTTGAGAGAAGCAATTCTGAATCACAAGACTACAACATTTTCACTCGACAATGATGACGGTGTTTTGCGGTGCCAAATGATCAGTATTCCTAATACTAAGTTCAATAATTCCACATTGTGGAACAGATTGACGGTGCTAGACGGTCTGGTGATTTGTGATAAAAAAATTAAAAGGGAATTCTGATTCAAGGTATGTATGGCTAACTTTAATCTCTGTAGAGTCACCTTGTTGGTGTTCGGGCATTTGGTATGAGTTTCTCTCTTGAGAACATGTGAATTGATTGTTCTAATATGTTGAGACGTAAGATTCTATTCTCTGATTGTCCTAGTTTATTTCCGCACCACCATGCTATGTGAGATTGTAAGAAAGTGATTCTTTGTTGTTTACTCTATCACGTGCAAAGCTCGTTAAATGTTGAATACATCGGTATGAGAGGATGTGCTGCAAAATGAAAGAAATGATAATGAATCAAATTGTTAAATGCATCTAAGTGCTAAATACTGTGTAGCAAGTAATGGAAAGGAAACATGGATTTATCTAATTGAACTATATGTTGACAGTATGCCGTATATGACTCACCGTTTGGTAAAGATTACTATGGCCTTGACATCACATGGTTTTTTACGAATGTATATTCTTGATGATGAAAATCCTTGTGATTGAATTGATTGGTTGATGTTGCTATCAAATGGAATTGTAAGGTGGGATCCGGTTGCACGCCGCAACAGAATTGTAAGGTGGGATCGGGTTGCATGTCGCAACAGAATTGTATGGTGGGATCAGGTTGCACGCCGCAACAGAAGTGATAAGGGTGTAATCTGATTGTGAGATGGTATCGGGTTGCACGCCGCAACAGAAGAAATAAGGGTGGAAATATTATAAAGTGGGATCGGGTTGCGCGCCGCAACAAAGGAATAAGAAACTGTGGAAACCTCATTTGTGATTCTCTGTATCTCTGTGCAACATTTGTTTGGGTTTCTTTAACTGCCTCATACATGTGTATTGCTTGATTTTACATAGAGTAAAGTTTGTTTATACATAATAGTACTATTCAATGGTACTAACGTCCCTTTTGCCGGGGGCGCGCTACATCTTTTATATGGATGTAGGTTGTTCAATAACAGGTAGCTCGGTCCGTCGTTAGTGGTGCCTCCTCTTCACCTCTTTAGCAGTTTTGGTGAGCCTCATTCCCTCTCGGGAACGTGTGTGGGCTATATCATTCTCTCTTGCTTATGTTGTAAAAGGTATAGCCGGGAACTTGTTGCTGGCAAGTATGTATACTCTTCTCCGTACCTTTAGAGGCTCCGTAGACACTGTGTGGGTTGTATATATTCTGGGTAGTAGTTGTAATTATCTGTAATCATGGTCCCATGTCGTAAATGTTGTGCTTGGTTTGTGTATTTTGGGATTATCAAATGTTGAAGATTTAAAAGAGGAAAATGGACTTATGTTGTAAATTCATACTTTGATTCCATTTTCTATTTCATTGATAAATTTGTATATTATAAACACGGGGTAATGCGTTGTGTAGGAAAGGCATTCCAGATCCGCTTGGCCGGGATCATCCGGTTAGGCACCGGTCTCGTCCCTTGGTTTTGGGGAGAGACATAAACAAACAAATGTCTCTGAGGATGCTTTGGGGCTAAGGCTTTTTTCCCTTCTGTTCATGGGGGAAAGATTTAGATTGGTTGGAATTTTTGCCGAACCAATCCATTCATACTTGGGATGAATTTGCGGAAAGGTTTAATTCTAAGTACTTCTCTCTAGGACACATGGCTACACTTAGGGATGAGGTTCTAGCTTTCAAGCAAGAGCCCAATGAACCACTACACGAGATATGAGAGCGATATAGAACAATGGTTAAAGAATGTCCTAACAACGATATAACGAGAACATGATTCACAGAACTTTCTATCATGGGATCAACACAACCAACCAATGAGTAGTGACTCAACTTGCCGGTGGGAACTACATGACTACACCTTATGCAGAGGCATGTGAGATTTTGGATGAAATGGCAGACACATCATCGACATGGAAATCCCGGACTAATGTTCCGCAAGGTGATCCCAACGTGAATCACCTCCACAAAGAGTTTCATGACCATGGGCAAGCCATAGCCGAATTGACTACATAAATTAATAAACTAGCAAAGGCTTGACTTTAACAAGTGCAAAATCCTAGGAAAGTCAATGCCACGGAGGGAGTAAGCATGATGGTGAACAAACGAAAAACCAAGGGTCCACAAGTGCAACAACGAGTGGACAATTTTGTTCAAGAAGATAGTGGGTTTGATGATTCATACAATGACCAAGAAGAGGAGGTGCAACATGTGAACAACTTCCAAGGGCATCGAAACAATTTCCAAGGCCCAAATAAAAAACAATTGCGACCTCAAAACAATCAAGGCAATTGGAGTTATAACAACCAAGGTAATTGGAGTGGGGGAAACAATAAAAGTAATTGGCATAACAACAACAATCAAGGAAATTGGAATGGCAATAATCAAGGTAATTGGGGAGGTAACAATCAAGGTAGATGGAGCAATAATCAAGGCAATCGGGAGTCGGGTTTTCGAAGGCCCTTGATGTATCAACAACTGAGAAACCCGCCTCCTTACCTTCACATGGTCCTAGTTCTTCAAACGATGACATGGCCGTATTGATAATATGTTCAAGAAAATGATGGAAAAAATGCCGATTATGATGCCCAAATTGCCTTACACAACACATCAATCCACAACTTAGAAGTTCAAATGGGACAAATCTCTCACGCTCTAAATTTCTCGTCCTAAGGGGGCACTAGCAAGTGACACGGTGGTGAATCCAAAGGGTGGGAAAAACATGGGGCATGTCATGTCCATTACTACAAGAAGTGGAAAGGTGGGAATGCACCCACCTCAAGTTAAGGACAACTTGTGGATGATGAGAAAATGGTACAAGAAGAAGAGGTCCTAAACAATGTGGTGCAAGAAAATGATGAAGTTGGATTAATATTAATGATAGTGTGGAAGAGACTCAAGAGGAAGTGAACCCGTCTAGGGATCACGTTATGGACATACCGGAACCGGTAGTGAAAAGGCTAAGGTACCATTGCCTAAGTATCCTCCTCCATATCCTCAAATGCTTGCCAAGAAAAATGGCGAGAATCAATTCCAAAAGTTCATTGAAATGATGAAGAGTCTCTCGATCAATGTTCCATTACTTGAAGCCTTAGAACAAATGCATAGTTATACAAAGTTTATGAAGGATTTGCTTACAAAGAAGCGGTCGATGAATTTTGAAACCTGTCAAAGTCACTAATCAAGTGAGTGCAATTGTGCATTCATTGACTCCTAAATTGGAAGCTCCCGGTGCTATCACCATCCCTTGTACCATTGGAAGTGCCGAGTTCTCTAAATCTCTTTGTGATATTGGGGAAAGTTTAAATTTGATGTTCTATCGATTTTCAAGACCTTGGGAATTAGGAAACCAACACCCACCATATATGAGATTACAAATGGTCGATCATACCAAGAGGAGGCAATTGGGAGTGATTGAAGATGTATTGGTTTGTGTTGATAAGTTCATTCTTCTGGCGGATTTTGTCATTCTTGATTGTGAAGTGGACTATGAGGTGCCGATTATTCTTGGAAGACTTTACTTTCTACGGGGAAGGCTCTTGTTGATGTGGAAGCCGGAGAACTCACCTTCCGGGTGGGTGATGAAAAGGTGGTATTCCACGTGTGCAAATCTATGCGGCAACCAAATAGCAATGAAGTGTGTTCTTTTGTGGACTTAGTGAACGATGAGATTGTTGATGATACAAGTGCCAAGATCAATGTGGGTGATATGTTGGAAACTGTCTTGCTCAACTTTGATGATGACGAAATGGATGACTTCATGGAATGTGTGAACTCTTTACAAGGAATTGTGTCATACAACTATGCACCCCGGACTTGAATCTTGAAAATAGGTAAAATCCTCCTACAAAGCCTTCAATCGAAGAGCCTCCGACCTTGGATTTAAAGCCATTGCATCCACATATTTGGTATGAATCTTTTGGCCCTTGTTCTACTTTACCGGTTATTCTTTCCCGTTGTTTGACTAACGTGCAGGTTGACTCTAATTGGCGGTGCTACATAAGAGGAAGAAGATTATTGGATGGACATTGGCAGATATTCAGGGAGTAAGATCGCATTTTTCATGCACAAGATCAACTTGGATGAAGACTCCAAACCATCTATTGAACATCAAAATAGACTCAATGAGGGTATTCAAGAAGTGGTCAAAAAAGGAGATTATCAAACAGTTGGATGTTGGGGTTGTCTACCCCATTTGGGATAGTTCGTGGACTTCTCCATTAAAATGTGTGCCAAAGAAGAGGGAATGACAGTGTTAACCAGTGACAAGGATGAGTTTATTTCCACAAGAACGATGACCGGGTGGAGAGTGTGTAGGACTATCTCATGCTCAACAAAATTACAAGGAAGGATCAATTTCCACTTCCTTTCCTTGACCAAATGATTGATAGGTTGGCCGGCCGTGCTTTGTATTATTTTCTAGATGGATATTTAGGCTACAACCAAATCCTTATTGCTCTGGAAAATCAAGAGAAAACAACCTTTACATGTCCCTATGGTACTTTCGCATTCAAGCGGATGCCTTTTGGTTTATGTAATGCACCGGTGAATTTTCAAAGGTGTATGATGGCTATCTTCACGTACATGGTGGAGGTATACCTTGATGTTTTCGTGGATCACTTCTCGGTGGTTGGGGATTCCTTTGACGATTTCTTGGAAAATCTGGATAAAGTGTTGGTAAGATGTAAAGAAACAAATTTGGTGCTACATTCGGAGAAGTGTAATTTCATGGTTGAGGAAGGCATTATCCATGGCCACAAGATCTCATAGAATGGCATTGAAGTTGACAAGGAAAAGATTGAGGTGATTTCTAAACTTCCATCTCCAACTTCGGTGAAAGGCGTGCGGAGATTCGTAGGCCACACGGGGTTTTACCAGTGTTTCATCAAAGATTTATCTAAAGTGGTGAACTCGTTGTGCAACCTTTTAAAGAAATATACTATGTTTCACTTAGATGATGATTGTATGAGAGCCTTTGAATTGTTAAATTTCAAATTGACAATAACTCCCATTATCATTGCTCCTAACTGGAGTATTCCTTTTGAGGTCATGTGTGATGCTAGAAACGTAGCGGTTGGAGCTGTTTTGAGGCAGTACATCAACAAGATTGTTCATTCGGTCTACTATGCTATTAAGACCATGAATGGTTCCCGAATAAACTATACCGTTACAGAGAAATATCTCCTTACCATTGTGTTTGCAATTGAGAAGTTTCGCCTGTACTTGATGGGTGCAAAGGTTATTGTCCACACGGATCATGCGGCACTTCGTTATCTTATAAGAAAGAAATATTCCAAAGCTCGGTTGATGATAGAGGTGATTTTATTTCAAGATTTTGATATTGACATCCAAGATAAAAAAGGGAGTGAAAATCAAGTGGCGGACCACTTATCTCTTTTGGAGGAGGAGGGGAGGCCACATGATGACGTAGA
Source organism: Nicotiana knightiana (assembly GCA_005239525.1). NCBI lineage: Eukaryota > Viridiplantae > Streptophyta > Magnoliopsida > Solanales > Solanaceae > Nicotiana > Nicotiana knightiana. The sequence goes on from ML428288.1 coordinate 11,196, forward strand.
AATCAATGACTCCTTCCCTTATGAGCAACTCTTGGCTATTTCAATGAAAGAGGTGCCATGGTTCGCGGATCTGGCAAATCATCCCGGTTGAGTTCACTTCAAAACAAAGGAAGAAGCTCAAACTGGATTGTGAAGATTATTATTAGGATGAGCCATACCTTTTCCGGATTTGTAGGGATGGGGTAATTAGAAGATGTGTACCAGATGAAGACCAAAGTAATATTCTTGGGGCTTATCATTCTTAGCCATCTGGTGGTCACCATGGTGGAGCAAGAACGGTGGCGAAAGTTCTAAGTTGCGGTTCCTATTGGCCCACTCTTTACAACGATACAAGTGATGTGGTGAAAGATGTGATGAATGTTAACGGGCCGGTGGAATCTCGAAGAAGAATGAAATGCCTCTCACTCCCATTTTGGAGATTGATATCTTTGATATGTGGGGTATTGACTTCATTGGTCCGTTTGTGAGTTATTGTGGAAACACTTACATCTTGGTCGTGGTTGATTATGTATCTAAATTGGTTGAGGCCATTGCTATACCCAACAGTGAAGCGAGAAGTGTGGTGGCGTTCTTGAATAAGAATATTTTCACAAGGTTTGGTACTCTGCGGGCAATCACAAGCGATGGGGGGTCGCATTTTCGCAACAAGGATTTTGACACTTTACTTAGCAAGTATGGTGTTACACATAAAGTTTCGACTCCCTATCATCCACAAGCTAGTGATCAAGTGGAAACCTGCAACCGAGAGATTAAAAGCATCTTGTCCAAAACAGTGAATGCTAACCGGACGGATTGGTCCAAGAAATTTGATGATGCATTATGGGCTTATCGGGCTGCTTTCAAAACTCCTATCGGAATGTCTCCATACTGGTTGGTGTTTGTCAAAGCTTGTCATCTTCTGGTGGAACTTGAGCAGAAAGCCATGTGGGCTCTAAAGAAGTTGGATCTTGATTGGGATGTAGCCGCTAACTTGAGGGTTGCACATTTTAATGAATTGGATGAGCTATGGTACCATGCTTATGCAAGTTCGTCCTTGTACAAATAAACGATGAAATATCTTCATGAAATATACATTTGGAACGAAGAGTTCAACGTAGGTGATCTTGTATTGTTGTTCAACTCACGATTGAAGATGTTTCCCGGAAAGCTAAAGTCTAATGGAGTGGTCCCTTTTATGCATTAGACTTGAAGAAAAAAAAAATGAGGTATTCCGAGTCAGTGGCCACCGGGTGAAGCACTATTTAGGTAAAGTTGGTGATTGCTGACCGCAATTGCAGTTTGCGGACCGCACAATTATGGTTGATGCACCAGAAGGTGCTCTACAGCCGCACAATTGCATTGCGGACTGCACAAATTGATGGGGGAAAATGATAGCTCTATAAAGCTGTTCTATTAGAAAAATGGCTGATCTGCGGCCGCAAAACAAATTTTGCGGTCCGCAACAAAATATGCCACTGCAAACACAATTTTATGGGTCGCAAAATGACAGGGCAACTGAACCCCAAGTAATAGAGTCTGGGCAGCAATTGGAGTTTGCAGCCTCACTCACTTCCCCTTCCCTTGAATAAAACCGACAAGTATAAATAGAGGGCTTAGGGCTACTATTACCCTTTTTCCTCTCTAAGCTCAGAGGTTTCACAAATTTGAAATTTCTTCTTAATCATCTGCCCACACGCCTAACAATTGTTGATCACTTATCTCTTGTACTCATTCATATCCGGTATGCTTCATGTTGCTCCCAAACGCACAAGCAAGTATACGTGGTCGACAAGTAATATAGGATTGTAAGTCCAGATATCGCATCCACATGGACTTGTGATTAAGTATTAACTAAATTAAATCCAAATAATTAATATATTTAAGATAATCCTAAAGTATGAATAATTAACATCAAACTAATCTAGAGTAACAAACTAAGATATTAAAGGAACAAGTTGGTGAAATTAGACATGAATCTAATGGGAGACGATATTCTAGAGTTATGGGTTAGATAACAATCCTGTTGAGTCTTCCACTTAAATTGTCTAATTAATTTATCTGATTTATTGATTGAAAGGGTTAATATTACTCGTAGCCTTCTCCTGAAGTAATACTAGCCTACTCAAGCTAACATAATGCCTATATTCCTATGGAATTATGGTTAACAAGAACGCGTTAATAATTCCTGTATAGTAACCAAGAAAGGCGATTAGGTATATCCCTATCCAAACTGCAAATATGTTCCCGATGCTCGAGTTCAAGATCTTGATCTACTCAATCTTATATGCAATCTAGAATTCTCTCTCCCTAGTTCAATCCTAGATTCGTAGATAGTATTCAATTGGTGATCAAGCAATAAAATAATTAAGCGCAAGATTGAATAAATAAACCGTTATTATAAAATAATAAGAACAATTCAAGCTTCAAACTACAATAATCATGAAACACCAAAACTTTAGAACTAATAAACTATGAGATTAAAGAAAGAGAAGAGAAGAAAAACTAGTTAGAAGCCTTCTCCAAGCGAAGTGGTGTGTTCTCCTCCCCATAAATATGTTAGATCCCCACCAAATTAAATTTAGGACTCCTTTTTATATGAATAGGGGGGGNGGGGTCTTGGGCCGAAATAACCTTGTCCCGGGCATAATAGGAGAAGTTCCCAACGTCCAGGGAAGCACCCCGCGCTGGCCCTGGCGCTGAAAACAGTTAGTTTTGTGATTTTGAATCCCAAACCAGGTGCATTTCTTTCGTTTAAATGGTAATTTATTTTATTTGTCTTCCACTTGGAGGGCGGGAAAACACCAAAGGGTGGCCCCCCCCCCCCCCCCCTTCCCCCCTCCTTTTCCTTCTTTTATTTACCCTTTTTTTCCTTCCACATTTTATTCAATTTTTTTCCACATATCTTTATCTTTACACTGATTTATTCCTACACAGTTAAAATATAATATTAAGAACAAAGTCATATAATTAATATTCAAAAGATGAGTAAAAGTGTTATAATGTGAGGGAATAATGGTTAAATATATGTAGTTTTGGCCGAACATCAATCCCACACATAAACTCTTGCTCGTCCTCGAGTAAGGATTAAAATCACTCTCAATAAATCAAGCCTAGAAACACCAGCACTTCGTTTCATACTAACAATTAGGCCTTATAGCAAATCAAACCATCAGATATACACTTCCTCATCATCGTTTAAGATATACAAGCCATAAACAAACAACAAACTTCTAACCTCCTAACCTCAGGGACGGGCTCTAACTTATCAAATTTAACTTTCCAATCTACTTTGTCAAAGAAGCTAATAACATCACCTATCTACCATGAAACTAGTACCCTCGCAAGAATAGATAGTCATACACGCAAATCAAAGAATGAATATAATTTAAGGACTTAGCATTAATGAACAACCCTCGCACTCACAAAGAATTCACATGTATGCACAAAGGAACCATAGATTTGCCCATTATGTACATCTCTACTAATTAAGTATACTCGTATAGAATCAAATAAGACTTTAACGGGTTGTAATGTTGGCTAAGGGACGGGTACGAGAACTATATAATAGTGACTTATACTTCACTAAGCACTTTACACTTTTTGACTTCATCACCCATTATTTTCTACTCATCTCTTTATTTTTCATTCCTCTCTCCATCTATTATTTCACAAATATTGCCCTCATATCAAGAACATTTCAGTTTTGTTTTCAAAGCAATTTTTTTTCTCATTCTCTTTTTTTTTTTCCACATCACATTCTTTTTAAGAAGACTTTTTCAACACTTTTCAGCTATCGTTGTCACCATTTTTCACTTAATCATCTCTTTCTTAAAATTTATCAATTAATATCACAGTCTAAGCAACAGTGCTCAAGGAAGCAGGGTGCGAAAACTAGGGATTCAACAAAAGAATCAAGAAAAAAATACGGCTTCCAAATAAAGGCTACAGGCTCAAAGGGATAACTAATGGTACAATATTTGAAAAAGGCTGAAATTCACAAGACATATCAAAGAAAGCCTATTATCATCTTCTAAACAGAGCAACACTTTTATTTCGCTTCATTAACATACAGGACAAGTTCTAGACTAAGTTGCAAAACATGGAATATATGAAAGAAATTCTCAACCCACATGGCACAAGTATCAATCAAGATGGATCAATTCTACTCTAAAATGGACAGGATCAGAGCGCACGACAAAATAAGAATAAGTTATATACAGCGTCACAACCCTTAGCGTAGGTATCAGAAAATTTGTTGTTTTATTCATTACTCACGCACTCAGAGGAAATTACTACTCAAGCTCAGGCCTAAATATGCTACTATCAAACACGTCACATATAGTTTTTCTTCTCCCTCTTTTTCTACTCCTAAAAAAATCTAATCCTAAAAGTAAAAAAAGTTTACTTGGTTCAAGTTACATCTCCTAGAAAAGAACCGATGCACAAAAAAACCAAGGGGATTATTACCTGCTACAACTAACTAGAAGAAAAAGAAAATATCTTTTTTTGCATTGTTTATTGGACCTTAATCCCTCAAGAAAGCTGTCCACAAAATTCATCGGCGGGAAAAGTCCTAAAATTCTGATTGTTTCTTCAAATTTTTGTTTTTTTCTTTGTTCTTTTTGTTCCAGAAAAATCACTACACTAAGAAAGAATACTAAAATTAAGCTAGGGTAGCACATAAAATCACCCAAACAATCTTCTTACCCCACACTTAATTTATGTAGTGTCCTCAATGCATATAAAACAATAAAAAGAAGTGAGGTGACAAAGAGACTCCCTGGAAGGCCAAAGGCCAATGAATTAGCAGATCACGAGATACTCAGACTTCTCCCAGGTATGATCCTCTGTGCGAGCACCCCACACTTAGTTTCAACCATTTGCTCGCTTTTGTACACGCTTATTGGCTTCGACTCCATGCTCCTACTCCCAAAATACAAAAATAATACTACAAAAAATAACACAATCAAAAAATAAACAAAAGTATAAAGAAAAATAAAATTGGGTTGCCTCCCAACAAGCGCTTGATTTAACGTCGCGACATGGCGCCATAACTTTCACCATTTTTTCCTCCACCTTGAGGATGTGAATTGCGTCCCGAATTTTGCATCAATTTTTCTGTCACGTTCCTGGGGCAGTGGTGTAAAAATAAAAGAACCAAGCAATAGATATCGAATCTTGCACTTCTAGGCCTTTAAGTTAGGGATGTCATTTTGTCTCCTTAGCATTGCATATTTCAGAATGTATGGGTCTTGTTCTTCATCTATTCATCTCTCTAAGGGCTCAATCTCCATGTATCCATCCAAACATAATTTATAAAAATATTTAGAATGAGGACCAACACGCCCTAACTCTAACAATACAATACAACAATACAACAACAAACCTAGTATGTTCCCACCAAGGTGGGGTCTGGGGAGGGTAGTCTGTACGCAGACCTTACCCCTACCTAACAGGTTGAGAAGCTGTTTCCAATAGACCCTCGGCTCAGGAAGGGTAATAAGAAGAAGTGGAAAGCAAGAAAGGAAGAAAGAGAGAAGATCCTCAACAATATATATTGCCTCAACCTCGACATCATCAACAAGGACATGGTCTAATAAATGGTATTCTCATTTAGCTCCTCAATTTGGTCTAGAAGATCTTTTTCAGTTTCACACAACTCATCACTAAACTGTTGGGCGTTACACACATCAACCTTTGCACTCAAATCTGCATCCATGTTTCGCACAGCCAAGCCAAACCTGTCAATTTCTTGTGCAAGATCAACTTTTTCCTTAGACCAATCATTCAACAACGTTGTTGAAAACAACGTCGTTGCGCATATTCCCTTAATCGATAATATTCATCACAATACCACCCTTACTCCCATATTCAAATTCATACTTCCAAGATGTCAGGTCATGAAAAGCCCAAAATTACGGGCTGTAAAAATCTCCCATCAACCAAGCGTCTTCATCAATAACCTTATCTCCGTATACTTCATCCCTTGATGTCATGCTGAGAGAATTAGAAACGCACTAAGAGAAAACTCAATTAGTTATAAAAAAAAATATTTATAAAACCAAAAAAAAATCAATGAAAAAAGTAAAAGTCTAATAAAAAATTTGTATGTCCCTGTCAACGGCGCCAAAAACTTGTTGCTCCCAAACGCACACGCAAGTATACGTGGTCGACAAGTACTATAGGATTGTAAGTCCAGATATCGTACCCACAGGGACTTGTGATTAACTATCAAGTAAATTAAACCCAAACAATTAATCTATTCAATCCAATCTTAAAGTATTAATAATTAACATCAAACGAATCTAGAGTAACAAATTAAGATATTAAAGGAACAAGTTGGCAAAATTAGACACGAATTCGATAGAAGCCGATATTCTAGAGTTATATGTTATCTAACAATCCTATTGAGTCTTCCACTTAAATTGTCTAAATATTTTATTTGATTTATTGATTGAAAGGGTTAATATTGCTCGTAGCCTTCTCCCGATGAACTACTCGCCTATTCAAGCTAAACTAACACCTATATTCCTATGAAATTAGGATTAACAAGAACACATTAATAATTCATGTATATTAAACAAGCAAGATGATTAGGTATATCCCTATCCTAACCGCATATCCGTTCCTGATGCTCGAGTTCAAGATCTTGCTCTACTCAATCTTATATGCAATCTATAATTCCCTCTCACGAGTTAAACCCTAGATTTGTAAATAGTATTCAATTGGTGACCAAGCAATAAAATAAACCAATGTGATAAAATAATAAGAATAATTCAAGCTTCAAACTACAATGTTCATGCATCACCCAAAACTCTAGAACTAATAAACTATGAGAATAAGGAAAGAGAAAAGAAGAAAAACTTGTTAGAAGCCTTCTCCAAGCGAAGTGGTGTGTTCTCCTCCTAAAAAATATGTTAGATCCCCATAAAATTAAGATTAAGACTCCTTTTATACGAATTGGGGGAACTCTTGGGCCGAAATAACCTTGTCCCGGGCGAAATAGGAGCGCTGGCCCTGGCGCTGAAAACATTGAGTTTTGCGATTTTGAATCCCAAGCCAGGTTTGTCCCCCCTTTATTCCCCTCCTTTTCATTCTTTCATTTTCTCTTTTTTTTTCCTTCCACATTTTATTCAATTTTGGTCCATATCTCTTCATCTTCACACCCCTTTATTACTACATAGTTAAAATATAAAATTAATCACAAAGTAATATAATTAATACTTAAAAGATGGTTAAAATTGCTATAATATGAGGCAATAATGGTTGAATATATGCATTTTTGGCCGAACATCACTTCATAATATTGTTAAATTCTTTTAATTTTTAGATTTTTAGTAAAAATTTATACCATTTGTCTGTTGAATCTCATTGAACAACCATGTGGGGGTAATTTGTAGTGGGTAGACTGGAAAATTCTCTATGGGGAATGGGTCAATAGATTTTCATGCTTATAGGTTGTTTTCATGTCAAAATTGTGCCATAACTTGCAAGCCCTAGAATAAAAATGATCGTCTATTCGTAATTGGTTGAAATTCGTATCCGCACAAGAAATTGTGTGATCCGCAGAACATGAGTCTATGGAAACTTGTTAAGTACGATTCTGTGGCCGCAAGGAATAATATACGGACCGCAGAATTTCCATTGCGGCCGCACAACTACTATTTTACTATTTTTAGAGAGTTTCCAAATTGGTGACTCACATGTGCGGTGATGTCGCCTAAATTCACACAACAGTTTGGGGTTGTGAAGCGGTCGATCGCAATTATAATTACCCAACTAGGAGTTGGGATCGATTCCTCAAGGAGCGTATATGGGATTAGGTATATACTCGAACGAAGCGTATAACGTGACTAAGATGCACTTCCACATATGTTGTTGTTTTAATATACTTCTAAATTAGGCTACTGTTTGCAAATCTAAAGCTAGAGAACGATATTTTTGATGTTGTTTTTCATGTTTGTAAAAGATCTAGGGCTGTGACTTCCACCTAGGTGTTTGCCTAACGGATTGTGGGCTTTGGAGCAGGTTTCGTCTGTCGGGGTATAATATAGCAATCAACAAGCAATTACCCACTCAATACCTCTCGGTAATAGAGTGGTTTTGCCCAATTTGTCTTTCTCAAGTCCAAATGGGTATTACACAAAACAATTGATAAATGCTCAAGTCGGGTTTTACTATCTCTAGATTCAACCCTTTAATTAGGGCTATCAATTTTTTGAGTTCATCCCAATTTCTTGTTAGCCAAGCTTTCCTAGACTTAGTATCTCTTTCTCAAGTAGAGACTAAGTCAAATAGGCTTAAATCAGTGTTTGCAACCATTAATTCTCCAATTAGAGCAATAACTAGTATAAATATTACACACGTAACCATAAACAAGTCCTAAATCAAACACCATTAGATACCCACACTAGGGTTGGGTAACAACCTTAGCTAAAAATTTAGCTACTCATAGATGGAAATGAAGAAATTAAAGAAGAAAAGATGATTAAACTCAAATTAAATGATAAAGAGATGAAAATCCAATGTAAAATAGACAAGTTATCATAACATTTCCTAAAACAGTAAAGAAAAATTGGCTCCCAACTTTCAGATGTTCAAACTTGACCAAATTTTGTCAAAAAGACTATTTATACACAGCTCAAATTTCCGGACCAAATTTCCCTTTCGGAGGTTCTGCGGCCGCCACAATCCTATGTGCGGTCCGCACTTTGATGCAACTCTTGATAGGAGGAACTTCTGCGGCTGTACAATTCTGAATTACGGCAACACTTCTTAAGTTCTACGGACCACACATTTCTAAGTGCGGTCCGCACTTCTTAGTGGACACAAACTTGGAACTCTCTGATCTTCATATTCTCCGGCCGCACAATTATTGTGCAGTCCACACTTGTCAGAGCAGATTGTGTGGTCCGCACTTTTCAAAGCTGCTCTGACAAAAATCTTTCATGATCTACGACCGCAGACAAAATTCTGTGGTTCCCACTTTCGCCTTTTTGCTTGACTTTTGTCCTTGTCAAAAAATACTCCTTCTTAGGTTGAATTTCATCACTTTGGGTCATTTTTCATTCTTGCAAGAAAGCATATTTTATCAGTTTTCGGGAATACCTTTAAATATTTTGAGTTAAAACGAAACAAAAAAAGGGCGCTTATAAGTAGTAAAAATCCTCACTTATCATGCGGCTGTAAGACAATTTGTGCGGACCGCAGAAAACAGGTTGCAGCCGCAAGAGATCCCATTATCTATTATCATAGAGCTGGCACATTGGTGGTATCTGATTTGCGGGAAGACCCCTACCTGGTGCCCGACAAAATGAAATCAGAAAGTAACCATCAGCCGGCCGAGTGAGATGTGCATACCTTTCCGAGACCAGTTCATATGCCCCATCTAGGGAAGCATCATAAGGCAACTCGGCCCTTGTATATGAGCAGCTGGCCGTCCAGTCAAGGCTGCTAGGGATGTATCAGCTCAGGGACAAGCCGTCATCATCACATAACATTTCCGAGGGTTCGGAGAGTGCCAGTCAGGCTTCTGAGCCTTCTACTACACCTGTCCCTCAGGCACCAGAGACATCAGTTCAGGACATCCCAGATGATGGTAGAGGGGGAGATGCTACTGTTACTGGCCTTGAATTTTCGAAGAACAAAGAAGTTTGGGAGGACCGGTTTGTCTGTTTTTCCACCTTCACCAGCTTCCGTGAATGGTGGCTAGTGAAGTCGCTCACTCTTGAGCGACAGTTCCAGTTGAAAGATCTAGAGAAGTATAACCCTGCAGTTTTGAGGCAGTTTCGAGAGCACAAAGGGTGGATGTGGTTTACCCAGAGCATGGTGGATGCGAAGGAGTTCCTTGTTCGGGAATTCTACGCCACTGTAGCGCATATCAAGAAAGGGACAAAGGTCTCAAAGTGCAATTTGATCAGCATACATTGAACACCTACTTGGGGTATGATGATGTCGAGCCCACAGAATAATTAGAGAAATGTGCACTTGGGGATGAAGCTTCTCCGTGGCTAGCAGAGATTCTAGCAGCTCCTGGGGCACCATCATCATGGATCATATCTGGGGTTGCTATTCATCGGAACACTCTGAGCTTTGAGGCAAAAGGGTGGAAAACCTTTGTCTGTAGCAGACTAGACCTGTGCCAGAATGAGAGATATCTTCCGATCCCTTGGGCAGTTGTAGTTGCTTCTATTATGGCTGGGTACCCTATCAATGTAGGTGTCGTGATGTTGGCCAACATTTCTGTGATCGCCCGGCAAGCTGGCATACCTTATCCCAACACCATTATAGAGTATCTCACGGATGCGAGGGTAGAGCCGAGGGACTTTGATACAAAGATGTGGCCGAAAAAGCCTTTCTTATGGTACTCACTAATAGATGCACACAACCCTAAGAAAAAGGGTCAGTCGTCTACCACCTCAAGCCACTCTGACGAGCCATTGATGGTAGTTGCAGAGGCAATTGATATTACATCCACTTCGGCCGAGCCTTCAGTTAGTGCTGAAGTTGTGCTTCCACCACCATCCTCAGTTCCTACAGTAGTCCCTGTCACAGGTTCCACCTAGTCTTTAAAGTCGATGCACATGCCTACTGATCCACTTTTTGCGCAGCGAGTCTTCCAGACATTGGCAAGTCTTAACAACTGGATGCAGACAACCACTGCAAAGCTGTCTGACTTATCCAGTACTGTTACAACACAATCTTCTATTCCGGCACCTTAGATGCCCCCATTAGTGGAAGAAACATTGAAGAATCTCCTGGACAACCAGAACACTATCATGGCTACTTTGGTATAGGATGGGTTAGTGATCGAACAATTGGAAATGAATTTAAGAAAATTAGAAAGTCCCAGGCCTCTAAGAAGTCAGTGGACAAACTCCAAAGACAGGTTACCAAGCTTGCTGCGGTCGGAGATATTCCATTTGACATGTTGATTGACCCACACCATCCAGGCCCAGATCCTACAACACCTACAAAACTAGTTGGCCCGTCTGAGGAGCCATACCTTGCTGCTGACACTGGCGAGGCAGTGCGTTAGATTTTCACCAACCCAGTCACTCCCAGAGTTGAGGATGATGAGATCCAGTTGGATGAGACTGAGGGCGGTGACACTGCTGTGGACACAAAGATGTCCAAGGAGCCATATGGAGTTTTCTTCACTGTTATCCTTCCTTTACTCTTATTTTGTTAAGCATTGGGGACAACGCTTATTTTTACTCGGGTGGGGGTGGAGTTTATTTGATCTTATTCGATGATTCTTATAACTTGACATTATTTTCTTCTCTTTCTGTATTGAGTATATATTCTCTCTTCTTCTATCTTTATGTATATTTCTTCTCCTTCTTCCTCATGATGTATATTCATTAGACTTTCAATAGTTTTTGCTTTCTAGCTTCTTTATGTTTGTTTTCTTATTAGTTAGTATTTAATTTAGTAGCCTCTTTTTAATTAATAGCTTCTTGTTATTATTAGACTATTTTTGCTTTAGTAGCTTCTTTTCAAATTAGTAGACTATTTTTGCTTTAGTAGCTTATTTTTATGTTTTTATAGATAATTATACTTTGGTTTTCTGATTCGTGGTAACTCTTCCCAACGATGGATGGCGTGAAACCTTCTGAAGGGGCTGAGTCTATTTTTGGTGTTTAGGTAATAACAATAGTAGTAATGAATAAAAAGACCTAATTAAGTCATGCTCGAAGAGTCAAACATGCTTCACTTGATACCAACATACTTAACTACGTCCTTATGGTTAGAACAAGGTTTTGAAAGAAATAGCTCTAGTTAGTGACTTTGTGACTCTTGTGTTCACTTAGGCAATCATCGAGTAGTTTAATCAAACCACAGTGTTTTTCAATATTGAACGTGTTCATTGTGGGCCATCGACTCTATCCTCTTTAAAAATCCAGTTGCGTGAGGGATGAGATTCTTTGTTGATAATTAAAGTACATGTGTGAAAGGTCTAGAACATGCCCCAAATGTGTTTCAAGGTGAAATCTTACGTTTTGCTTGGCATGAGAAGTGATTGTAGACTTACCTTGGCCCGTTTGAATTTTTTGCCTACCAATGTTGTTATCCCTAGTCAACCCATTTGAGCCTCGAGCCTTTCTCATTTGAAAACTATGTTACACGCCTTTACCCGTCGTGACCCTCTCTTGGCACCCGAGCTTTCCTTAACACTCTTGTGAAACAATTGGATAAAAATATAAGTTTGGGGGAGAGACAAGGAGCTTGAAAGAGGTATCAAGACACAAAAAGAGAAAAGAAACAATGAGAAGGAAAGGGAAAGAAAAGAAAAGAACAAAAAAAAAAGAAAATATGCAAAAAAGTGAATAAGTGGAAGAGTTGAAGTGATTCAAATAGAGGAAATGATCCAAAACATGGAGAAATCAAAAAGGGAGAAAATGAATATCATGATAAAGAAAGAGTGATGTAGTCTCTCTAGTTCTCCAAGGAAAAGAAAGTGCCTCAAAAAATTGGTAAAGCATGAGCCGAGAATAAAAAAAATGGAGTGCTTAAGGAAAGGTGAACCCACTCAACCATAGTGTATCCAACCTTTATCTAAAAGAATTTATTATATCTCGAAAAAATCCCTATTTGATTTCAAGCCGAGTGAGCTTACATTAGTGGCGATCAACATGAGGGGCAAGCCTATGGTACTTGAAGCCGTACTTGCGACATTCTCTTGAGAGAGATGAGTGAACCTTTCATAAATCTTTGGATTGAGTGCTAAAACTTTTAAGTCAGCTATGCAAATGGAGAATAGAGGAGGAGTTTTGGATCCACAAATGACCTACATGAGAGAGCGAGCTTCCTTGATGAATAAAGTCAACTCTTGATGCTCAAGTGTCATATTAGAACTATATGTGGATGAATGTATAACTTATTGCCTTGTTGATTATACATAAGTAGTGTGGGTAATTGTTGGACCCAACTGATGTGTGAGTGGCTCACCTGTGACTGGCGGGAATGACCCTTAACTTGTGGAGGTGGGAACTATTTTGTTTGCTTGAGGACAAGCAAAGACTTAAGTTTGGGGAAGTTAATAAGAGAAGATTTTGACTACTTATTAGCTTCTTTTAGCTTTTGTTTTAGAAAAAAAACATTAAATTTCGTTCCCGAAACTAATGGAATATGCAAAATTGCAGGAATGTTGGAAGTTGGACTCCTAAGATGAAGTCCGGCTCTAAGAGGAGTAGTCCGAGCACAAGGCAACAAAAAGGCACAGAAGCATACAAAGTGCAGTCCGCAGAAGGAATTCTGCAGCCGTAGTAGAATTTGTGGTCCGCAGAATTCCATCTGCGGCCGCAACCAAATAAGGAAAACTCAGCAGACTTTCGTGCAAATTGCGGACCGCACATGAATTGTGAGGCCACAAAGGAAGGGCTCAAGACAAAGATCAGAGATATGAAAAAACAGCCAAGTCCAGAGCTTCATTGAATTGCGTTATGCATAAGAATTGTGCGGCGGCAGAAGATTGTCTTGCAGTCGCAATCACGCTATTGCTGACCGCAGAAGAGGGCCTTGCGGCCGTAGTGCTAAATCTGCGGACCGCAGAAATATTGCATTGCGGCCCTACTTCAAAATTGTGCAGCCATAGAATCCCAGCTCCTGCCAGATGAAGAATTGTGTGGACCGCACATGGAATTGTGCGGCCACAGAACTTCCTGAAGGGCATTTTTGTTCGAATTTTTCAGCCTTGTATAAATAGATGAGTTTCATAATATTAGGTTCTGTTTTGACATCAGCAAGTTCTGTAGCTGTTTTTGCAACTATAAATAGTGAGCTCTAGTATCATTGTAAAAGACACGAATTTTCTGGAAAACATGCGCTACACTCTATTCAAAGCTCAATATAATTTTATCTTTTCATTTACTAATATCGTGGCTGTTGTGCTCGGAAGCCTGCTCTCGGAATTACTATTTCTTCTATTTATCTCCATCTCAAGACTAAGTATTATATTTTTCATGATCAAATTAATTCACTTGTCTATAAAATACGTATAATTGTACATGTGCCATTTTACGGGTAAACAATATCGTATTCATTTGGATTTGTAAACAACAACGCACGTGTTACATTAAAAAACAGAAAAAAAGAGTGAAGATAAAAACATACCCGTACCCAATGTTTACATCAAATGGTATTAATTTTCATGGTTAAATTGTAAATAAGTGAGAGGGTGTATTAATTAACTATGGTTTAGAGGTAAAAATATACTTTCCATCCGTGGAAACCACTACAAGACTTGATTAACACCGCAGTTGATCAAAATTTAATTGAATTTTTGAAGAATAGAACCAGAACAAGATTAATACTTAATATAAAAATTAGCCTGTTCACACTACATTATTTGACGCATGAAAGCATGGGATATAATATTAATGAATGCATATACAGACTAATTAATATCTCTCACATGGAGAAGCTACTCTATTTTATATTAGTTGGTCTTGCCAAGAAGCTGATAAATTAGAAAGAGATCGATGTTAGAAAAGTAGTCATACCAGTCTAGGTCTGTGATTTGTTTAGTCAACATAATAATGGAAGCCTCTTTCTTCATTATCATCTTCCTCTTTTTCCTACCATTGCTGTTCATATTCATTAAGGATAACAAAAGAGGGCGAAAAAACTTGCCTCCAGGACCATGGAAGCTCCCATTCATTGGGAACTTGCATCAGCTGGGAATTAGGTCCCCCCATGTTCCTCTCAAGGAATTAGCTGAGAAATATGGACCTTTGATGCACCTAAAACTATGTGAATGCTCAACTATTGTCATATCATCCTATGAAATGCTGAAAGAAGTGACGAGAACAAATGATATCGTGTTTTCAAATAGGCCGGAGCTCCTTCTCTCAAAGACTTTAGTATACGAACATGACATTGGTTTTGCTCCCTACGGTGATTACTGGAAACAAATGCGCAAAATTTGTGCCCTAGAGCTCCTAAGTCCGAAAAGGGTCAAGTCAACTTATCCTGTAATGGAGGAAGAGATTTCGCGCTTAGTTAAATCTATTAAGGGCTCAGGGGCATGTACCCCAATTAATATGTCTGAATGTTTTAGATCGCTCACTTGTGCTATTATTTGTAGAGCTTCAGTTGGAATGGCTAATAAAGATTCGGACTCATTGATTTTGGCAGCGAAAGAAGCAACAGCTGTTGGAGGAGTCATAATATCCCAGATTTGTTCCCTTCCCTCAAGTTTCTTCATTATATCACAGGATCCAAGCAAAAACTAGTTAAAATGCGTCAAGTATGTGATCGTCTTCTTGAAGAAATTGTTCGCGAACATGAAGATAGCATACAAAGAAGTAACGGTGAACCAATTCATGAAGAAGATCTAATGCACGTTCTTCTAAGGCTCGAGGAAAATGAGAGTCACAAACTTCAAATCCCTATAACAAGAGATAACATCAAGGCCATAATCTTGGTATGTATGTATAGAGCTAACTAGCTAGCTTGATCTTCTTGTAATTCTCTTCTCAAAACCTTTTTTATTTCTTCTTAATTACTCCCTTCGATCCAAAATAAGTGATTTTTTTTTGTATGTTTTCACACAGATTAAAAAATTCACCTTTAAGCATTAATTAACAATAAAATTAACCATATTAACCTTTACTATTTCTTTACATAAACACTCCTAGCACATGTTCAACACTATTTACTCCAAGGACAATGTAGGAAAAAAATAATTGATTCATTCTTGAAATCTGAAAAAATTAATTATTTTGGACCACAAAAAAAGGCAAAAATATCACTTATTTTGTATCGGAGGGAGTATTAGTTGCTCATTATATGTTTATTTATTGGCTACAAAAATTGGTTATCGATTGGGCATGCACCTACAGGATATGTTCATCGCTGGAACTGAAACTACAGCAACTACATTAGAATGGGCCATGTCTGAATTAATGAAGAATCCGCCAATCATGGAAAAAGTTCAAGCTGAAGTAAGAGAAACTTTGAAAGGAAAGAAAATAGTGGATCATAGTGATATTCAGAATTTGAAATACCTGAAATTGGTAGTTAAGGAAACTCTAAGGTTTCATCCTCCTGGTCCCTTGTCCGTACCTAGGGAATCAAGAGGGGAGTGCGAGATTAATGGATATTTTATACCGAATAAAACAATAGCCCTAGTGAATATGTGGGCAATGGGAAGAGATCCCCAATATTGGCGTGATCAAGAAAAATTTGAGCCCGAGAGGTTCAACCTTGTCGATGATGATATCAACAGATCAATACCTTATGAGTTCTTGGGATTTGGATTTGGGAGAAGAGTTTGTCCAGGAATATCATTTGCTATAGCAAACCTTGAGCTTACTCTAGCTAAATTAGTCTACCATTTTGATTGGAAACTTCCTAATGGTATGAATCCCGAAGAATTAGATATGACTGAATCGTTTGGTGCTGCCACGGGAAGGAAAAATACATTGTATTTGATTGCTTCACCATATGATTATTAATTCACCCCTCTCCAACTCATAAGATTTGGTCTTCTCATATGTTGCTTGTCGTGCTTAGTGATAAAGTTAAGTCATTGACTTTGCCTCTTTCAATATTTTCTTTTTTTTTTCTCTTTTCCATTCTTGTATTCCTCATGTACTGGTTGATTGTGTAATAAGTTGTTATGTTTAGTTTCTGGAATTTTTTCTTTTGTTATTATTGTGATTATATTTGGATGTGATTTTTTATCTTTCTTTTCTTTTCTTTTTTTGTAAAAGAAACTACGGTCCTTTAAACAGCCGTTGGGCTTTTCTTTTTTTGGAACTATAATTTCTTCATCGGCCGTCTCTTATTTTAACAACTTTTACCTTTGGGCGAAGCTAGATGGGCAGAAGGGGGCTCGGTCCCTCTTCACTGAACATTACACTAAATATCTAAAATTAATTTTCCCATGTACACCCTCTGTTTCAATTTAAGAGATAATCTGATTTGGAGCAGAGTTTTGTAAAAAAGATGAAAAGTTTTGAAACTTGTGATCTTAAAAGCTTAAAGGGTAAAAGTTATGTGGGGACATAAAATTTGTGTGCTTATAAAAGTTTTTCATTAAGGGTGTGTTTGGTATGAAGGAAAATATTTTCCGAAAAATATTTTTTAATTTTTCCATGTTTAAGTGGCTTAAATGTTTTGAAAAATATTTTCCTTTTTGAACTAAAATGTCTTCCTTATCAAGAGAAGGGAAAACATTTTCCAAAACACCTTCTCAACCTTCCCCACCTTCACCAACCCACCCCACACCTCCCCCAAACCCACCCATCTAACCCCACACCATGTCTACCCACCCCACTCCCTCTCTCCAAAAAGGTTTTTTTTTCAAATTTCAATTTTTTTTCTGTTATCACCCACCCTAACCCCCTCCCCCCTCCCCGCAAATTTTTTTTTTTACCTTGTTATTTCAAATTTCAATTTTTTCGTTTTTGCTGCACCAACCATTCCCCCCATCCAACCCTCACTGCCCCCTCCCCAGCACAAAAAAAGGTTCTTTACTTTTTTTGTTTTTTGTAATTTCAAATTTTTGTTTTTTCCTTTTCTGCAGACCCCTCCCTACTCCTCCCCGGAAAAGAATATTTTTTATATATATTTTTCAGTTTTAGTTTTTCCATTTTTCGGTTTACATGATCGAAATTTTACAAATTCCAAAGTTATGATTTCAGAAGTTTATGCGTTTGGAAGTTTACGAGTTTAGAAATTATAATGTTTATGGGTTCGAAATTTTACGATTTCGAAAGTTTAGCGTTTCGAAAGTTTATGAAATTTGTGGGTTCAGAAGGTTGTTGGTTCGAAAGTTTGTGGCTTCATGTTTATTATAAATTATTTACGAATACTCGTGAGAAGTCATTTTCTTTAATTTGCGTACGAAACATCGGAAAATGAATAAGATTACTACTTGTTTTCCACGAAAAATATTTTCCGTTATACCGAACACACCCTAATAGTAAAATGGATAAAATGAAGAGTTTAAAGTTGAATTATTTTTAAATTTAAAAACGTGTCATTTATTTTGGAACAAACTAAAAAGGAAAGTACATCATCTAATTTGAAACAGAGGGAATATATATTTTAGGTGTTGAATCCCTCCATTGCTTCTTTGCGTGTTTGTTTTTTTAATTTTTAAAATTCTCTTAGTGAAAATCCTGCTTTCACCGGTGATTGTGGGGATCAATTATTGTCCATGAACAAGCTAACACAACTAAATTAGAGAAAGACAGGCAAGAGCCCGGGTCACCACATGACTTCGGGCCTTTTTCTCCTCCTCGTCCTCCTCCTTCTTCTTCTTCTTCGGATGACAATGATTTTACATGGTGTTTGTGCACATATTTTAAGGTAGTTTATGATGTTTTACAGTAGTGAATTGCTATGATGCTTTATTTTTTATTGTTGCTTAGGGGTTCTTCTTCTTCTTTTTCTTAATTACAAAATGGGTTCGTTAGATTTATTGTTGTCTTGACAAATTGATGATTGAGGTTTCTTCTTGATGATTTTGGAGATTATGTTTCAAATTTGAGCTCATTTAGAGTATATTTAGGTGTGAAACAGTATATTGGATTGTTAAAATTCGAAGAACAAATTTTGATTTCTGGGCAATTTGCAATTCAGGCCTATTTGGCCTTAAGTACATGAAAACGTTGGTTACACTTAAGACCTATTTGGCCTTAAGTGTATCTGAAGTACAATTTTTTCACTTCAGACTTATTGACCTTAACTGTATAAAAATATTGGTTTCACTTCAGACCTATTTGGTCTTAAGTGTATTTGAAGTGCAATTTTCACTTCAGACATTTTGGCATTAGGTGCAGGAAACCATTGGTTATACTTCAAACCTATTTGGCCTCAAGTGCATCTGAAATGTACGTTTTTCACTTCAAACCTCTCTGATATTAAGTACATGAAAATATTTATTGCACATCAGACCTATATGGCTTTAAGTACATTTTAAGTGCAATTTATTCACTTTAAACTTAATTAATCTTAAGTGCGTTGCACTTGGACTAATTTTTTTTAACTTCAAACCCGATAAGTCTGAAGTTTATCGTAAAGTGGGCAGACATAAAAATATTTCGTAAAGTAGGTATAACTTTAATTGTTACTCCAAAATCGGGTATACATGCAAAATCCCCTTTGTCTTTTGTGTTGTTATTAATTAGTAGTGACTTTTTGGTTTACAGGGCGGAGACAAATTAAGTCTATAAAAATGGAGGGCTTATTCAAGTGCAATTCATACCCGCAACAAACAACTGGGTATAACTACAAATTAGTTGGCTAGATAAACAACTATTTAACACCTTTCTTGCATGATCCCCTTATTAGCTATTCTGTTTGCTACTGTAACAGCCTGACCGGTAGTTTTGAGCATTTGCATCCCGTTGGGCTATTTGAAGTCTTTAGTAGCTTTATATGATGTATTATGACTAGTGCAAATCGTCGGTTTTGATTTTCACGTTATTCAGGATTGATTGGAAGAATGATTCTCAACTAGGAAGCTTTAAGTTGGAAGACTTGATCAAATTTGACTTTTTTGTATTGGACCTCGTATCGAAGTTTTGAAGGTTCACTTAGGTCCGGATAGCAATTTTAGACTCAGATGTATGCCCGAATTTGCATTTAGGTGTTTCTAAAAGGTTTACTATTTGGCGAATGTTGGAAATTTGAAGGTTTGGGACGTTCATAAGTTTGATCGAGAGCTGACTTGATGATACCGGGTTCGAATTATTGTTCCGGGAGTTGAAATAGGTTCTTTATGTCATTTGGAACGTGTGTGCAATATTTGAGGTCATTACGGATTAATTTGATGTGCTTCAACACGAGTTTTGGAAGTTGAAAGTTCAAAAGTTCTTCAAGTTTGATTTGAGGTGTGATTCATCGTTTTGATATTATTATGTGTGATTTGAAGTGTCGAGGGGCTCAGTCGTGTTTCTGATTGACTTCTGACTATTTTTCTCCATGTTCATGTTGTTGGTTTCTGTTGTTGCTGGTGTCCTTTGCGATTGCGGAGGACTAGACACGATCGCATAGAGGAAATATAGACCAGACTGTTATATCTCTTTGCATTCGTTAAGTTGTGGGACTGGAGCTTGACGTTCACATTGATGGATCCCGTTCGCGCTGGTTTGCTAAGAGTTGGTCGTCTCTTCTTCGCGTTCGAGTGTTATGTTTTGCGTTCGCGTATCATGGTATCTGTGTGTGTACTGCGTCTGTGTGCGTTAGGTCACGAACGCGTAAGGCAATTTCGTGTCAGAGGCATTTGTTCTTCGTGATCGCGAAGGTAATCTTGCTATCGTGATGAGTACTGTTGTTCACTGATTATAAAGTACTCTATTTCGAAGGTCTTGGTCATTTTTCCATAATTTGAGATATGGAGCACGGATTTGGGCGATTATTATTCGAATTTCACCACATGGACATGGGTATGTAATTTTTTTACTCGATTTTGATTATATTTCGTAATTCTATCTTCGATTTTTGGTAATTGATTAGTGATTTTGAAAGAGAAATTGGGATTTTTTGTCTTAACTTTCCTAAAATGAATATTTGAGTTTTGAACATCGATTCAGAGTCAGAATTTAGTGAAGTTAGTATGATTGGGCTCGTAATTAAATGGATTGTCAGATTTTATGAGTTTTGTCAAGTTCCAAGGTGCGGGCCCAGATTTTACATTTTGGTTAACTTTCCCTCTTGTTTATTATATCGACATCTAAGCCTTCTACTATGTTAGCTAGTGAAATTTATGTTCTTCTGTCTTAATTGTTATCATTACTTCTATGCCTTCTACCTAGTCTTTTATCGTTGTCCATATGCACTGCCTTGTTCGTTATTACTATCTGTGTATCTTCCACTTTATTGTTGTTGTTATTGGCATTTCTTCACTTGGTTGAGCATGTTATACATATGCGCGGTAAGGATGAGATAAATGCACAAAGGGCTTTGATGTGCCATTTGATTTGATATCTTGAGTTCATCTCTCACACTATGAAAGCTGGATTTACTATAATTTGTTTGATGGTTATCACTTTAAGGAAGGATTGGTTGTGATATTGAGAAATATTGACCGTAATTTTCTCTACAAATCATGCACTGCTTCGTAAACTTTATCTTGTACTCTTCTCTGTTTTGTTTTAGTATTGTTTTTATTTCTATTCTACTGCACAAGTTATAATAGTGAGTATTTTTTAACTAAAAAGCCTCACCACTACTTCAGCGAGGTTAGTCAAGATACTTACTAAGTACATGGGGTCGGTTGTAGTCATACTACATTTCTGGACTTTGTGTGAAGATCTTAGAGCTAACGCTATTATGTATGGCAAGAGATGGCATTAAATAGGCATCTGTTGTACTCGTGACTTGTACTACCATTACTTGGGAAGTTGTATAAATTTCAGTTATTTGACTTCTTACCTTCATATTAATTCTAGCAAAATTATGTTGACTATATTTGGCTTACCTAGCGGGTTTTGGTTAGGTTCCATCATGACTAGGCGAATTTTGGGTCGTGACACTAGGTTCAAAGGTTCTATAAGTCATGAGTAAGTGTCTATTAGAGTCTTGAGGATTGGAATGATGACACCCATACCTATATTCGGGAGGGTACAGGGCATTTAGGAAATTTCTGTTCTTTATTTCCTTTTCGTGCGTCCTTGTTTCAGCTTGAAACCTACAATTTTGATTCTTCCTATTCGTTCATATACGATATTGCACACTTGGTATCAGTTATGTGCTGATAGTTTGTGATATTGTGGAAAAGAAATGCAGAGCTGTGGATGCGTAAATATCGTCACATTGTGATGCATAGTCTTGGGAGAAGATGCATTGATAGATCTTTCAGGCGTTCATTTGTGGTACAAAGTATATTCATTTATCTGGTTGACAAGCACAGACTTGGGAACGCTGGCGAGTAGCCTAGTTCTTGTAATTATAGTGGGTTCATGGTCAAGTATTTATTTAAGTACAGTCAGGGGTTATCTCCTGCGTGATGAGTTTGGATCTTGTGTTTTGTATGAGTTTTCCATTCGGTGGAATGCATATATTTTCATTTCAGAGCATATGGGGGAAGTTTGCTTGACTATCATGAGGATTTATGTGTGTCTGTCATTGTCTTTGGAGTGTTCTACGACCAATATTACCTGAGCTTATGAAGTATCTAGATGATTTGCAGTGCGAGATGGGGGCAGCATGAAGACATAGTACTATCGATTACTGACAATGTGTTCTATGGCTTCTAGCTAAGTGGGGGAGTCTGCTATCGACGATCGGATTGCAGGATCATCACTACAACAGAAAGGGTGTTTAGCGGCAATACAAAACGGCTTTAGAGGCAATAACAATAGTGATGTTTTAACTTCAATACCACACAAGAAAGGGGAGGTGATTTGTGTGGTGCCGAAATTTTTGCCTAAACTGATTATAGAAGGACCGAGTTCTTCTATGTGTTCCTTAACCTACTATTGCTTAAATATTAAATACGGAAAGTAAAGAACACAAGTATTTACGTGGAAAACAACTAGCTCAAAAGGTAAAAAAACCACGATCTACATCCCAGCAAGATTTTCCCAAACTCTTCACTAAATTACTGAGCCAAAAACTGCATTTACAAAAACACTTTTGTAAACCTAGGACTAACTCTAATCCCTTGTAGCAAACATTCTCTAACTGTTGTGACAACTTCAAGTTAACTGTAACTTGAATACTCTGAGTACCTATTACAATTGCCCAAAACTGATCACTTTTCTTTTCTTCCTAACAACACTCGTAATCATGTCTTCACCACCACATGCTTCTTCTTCTTCATCGCCAAATGGTGATTATAATGGAGGTCTTTCTGAATCAGATTCAAATTCTCCATCTGTATACAGTTCTCAATCATCAGAAAGATCCTCAACCCCTGAAAACCCTCATATTCCAGAACCCATATCTAACCCTAACCCAGCCCCCTGTGGTCGTCATGTAAAGGTTCTTGCCAGAAAATTAGTGGCTTCTGGGTGCCGTGCAAGATTCTTGGAGGAAATTTTGAAGGCTGAAAAGGATAATAGTTTTGAATCATCAAGTGAATCTTTTAAATCAGCCAACAAGGATGAAGCACCTGGTTCATCACATTCTGAACAAGGTAATCTTGATGCTATTTCTGAATCTATTAATGCTGAGAACAAGTTTGTTCTGGTTGGGTCGGTAGTTGATGTTGAAGTGCCGAGCAGGCAAAGATAATTAGGAAAAGGGAAATTTCTTGAGAGAAAGGGATTTAGGGAGGATGGTACCACATTGGCTATATGTTGTCCCATTCCAGAGATGGTTGGAAAAGATGTCACAGAGTTAGGGGGAAGTGTAGTCGAGGAAGCAGTGACAGGTTTATCAAGCTTGAAGAAAGGAGCAGATGAACCTGTTTCATCTGGGGACGAGACGTTGGCTGACAGGATAAGGAAACTGGGGGAGTCCTATAACCCCAAGAAAATGAGGACTCAGAAGTCCAAGAAGGCTACTAACCCAGTTCCTTCTAAGAAGAGGAAAGCCTTTGTAGCTGCTGATGCTCCTGTTCCCAAGGTGCGTGCTACACGTAGTGCTGTGAGAGAGGAAGAACAAATGTTTGAGAAGGCTCTGCTAGAGGGAGAAAAAGAAAGCTGCAAAGGGAAAGGCTAAAGTAGGAGAGCCTGTGGAGACTGTTGTGGTTGAAGAGGATACGATGTACCTGGTCCATCATGAGGAGCAGACTGCTCCTGTCATGGTTGAGGCACCAAAATCAAAAAGGGCTAAGGCTTCTTCAAAGAAGTCAGCTACAGTGTCTGCCACACCTACAAGAACGGTTAAAAGGACCAGGTCCAACGCAAGAAAAGTGAAGGTCGTTGGGAAAGATGATGATAAAGAGTGGAGTGGAGAAGATGAGGGGGAAGTTGGTGAGGTGACTGACAGAATCACCTTTTTTGGCAAAAGAACAATTCTGAAGGGAAAGTTGTTGAAGGATCTCGAGGAAGGTGGGATGCGATACCTGCTGGACACACTGGATGTTCATGGGTGAAAGAACATGGTCATTCACATGGAAGGAAGGTTGGATAGAGCTGAACTGGTGGAGTTCATGGGTAATACAGTGGTCAAGGACGGCAGGGTCACTACCACAGTCAAAGGAATTCAAGCCTCTTTTGATGCTAAAGAGCTGGGAGAAATTCTGCACATTCCTGCTGAGGGCTATGAAGATTAAACTAGGCAAAGATGGCCTAGTATTGATGGGATAGCCTCTGCAATCAACATTACTAGATTATTCAGTGACAATGAAAGGGAAATTGAACCCAGGCCAGTCTACAAAAGTGAAATAAAGCTGGAGCACAAGTTGTTCTTCGAGTTTGTCATCAAGTTCTTGCTGCCAAGACAAGAACGAAGGCACATATCCAACTATATGGATCTGTCCTTGATGGAGTGCTTGTATAAGGGAAAGCAGATCAACTAGCCAGCCTTCATCATCCAACTCTTGGACAGAGTTGTGAATGGAACAAAAGCACATGCAATCCCATATGGCTTTATTCTAACAGATGTGCTTGCTCATTTTGATGTTCCTATGAAAAAGGCTGAGATGGCTACTGCCAAGGACTATTTTGGGAAGGATACTTTGCTGACTTGTGATTATACTGTCAATGTTCCTGCAGATGAACCTGGTTCATCAAGGAAGCAGCATGTCAAAAGCAAAGTCAGAACTCTAGTGCAGGAAAGCGAGATCAAGGATATGTAGATCCTTCGTGTGAAATATCGTTTGATTGAGGTTGAAGTTGAGCGAGATGCTCTCCGGGCTGAATTAGCAAAAGAGGAGGAAAAGAACGAGGGTGTTCTTAACCAGATGATTTCTCTTCTAGGAAACAAGACCACAACCTCCTCTGCACCTTCACATCCTTAGGCTGTCCAGAGCTACCTAAAACCCCTTTTCAGTTCCCAGTTCGGGACGTGTTTCTGTTGTTTTTATTTTGTCTTGCTCATGGTTATGGTTGTTTTTTGTCTTTTTTTGTATGGTGTTTGATGTTCGTTCCTAATCAATAAATTTTTGTTGTTTTTGTTATTGACTTGTATCAGTTTCTTAGATAGCTTACATTTATTGGTTTCTTATGATGATTAATCATGTTTGCACCTGCAGTTGCCTCAATGGCCATGAGTAATTGTTAATAAACTCTGGTAACTTTATCATTTTGCAAACTTTTCGATGATGCCAAAAGGGGGAAGACATGTGCTTATATTTCAAGTGATATTTATAACCTAATAATGAACGTGGTTTCTCTATGATAAATGCTTAAAAAACATACAAAGTGTTTTAAGTGTATACATGGAGAATCACAGAGTTTGTCATCGTCAAAAAGGGGGAATTTGTTGACCCAAGTCACTGCATAGTTTTGAAGTTTACCAAATGTCTGACCAGTTGAACCAGGTCCATCGAAGCATACATACTTGACCTGACGCGTTGGCACATGAACCGTATATGAATAAGAGATGCATGCGATTGTGAAGTATCAATGAACAAATAGAGTGTCTCCTAATGCGAAAAGGTTGCAAATTTACAAGAGAATAGAAGTTGAATTCAGCAAGGACAGTAACGAAGGAAGAAAGTTGAGCTTAATACGAACTCGTTCTCCCAGGAAGAGTTGTACCAGAATTGTACGACAAACTCAACAACTGACTTTATAAATAATTGAAGTATTCTTGCTTGAATTAAGAACGCACAAGTGCAGAAGTGAATCAAGATCTGAAAGCAAAATTCCCAGAGATTTTGTAAGCAGAATTACTGTGCGATACAAAGGCTACAGACCAACTAGAAGAACCCGTTCCATCTGTTTTTCATTGAGTCTAGTTGGTTGTAGTAGGAAATTTAATATTGTATCTTTTCAGCTTTCATAGAAGCAATTGTAATAGGTACACATTGTTCAAGTTAGGGTTAACTTGAAACTTGTAGAAATTAGCTAGAGGCTAGTTACTACGAAGGGATTAGAGTTAGTCCTAGGATTACAAAAGAGTTTATTTTGTATGTCCGTTTGGCCCAGAGTTTTAGTGAAGAGTTTGAGGAAATCCTACTGAGGAGTGGGTCGTGGTTTTTTTCACCTTTTGATCCAAGTGTTTTCCACATAAAAATCTCTGTGTTTTTACTTTACTACTTTTATTATTCCGCAATAGTAGAAGTTGGAACACCAAGAAGAACTAGGTTCTTCTAGAGAGACAGCACTCGAAACATTGGATACCACACAAATTAACTTATCTTCTTGTGTGGTATTGACGTCTAAAACATCAATTGGTATCAGAGCGGATTATCCTTCAAAGGCTAACACCTTGGAGAAAATCAAGATGAGTGCAGCACCTGGAAACTGGGAGGGTCAATCAACTGCAAGGCTACCACTCTTCAATGGCCAATATTACTCTTGGTGTAAGAACAGGATGAAGGATCACCTGATTGGAGAAGACTATGAACTCTGACAAATAGAATGGTCCTCTAGCCACCATGATCAAGATTGCTGAAGGTATAGATGTACCAAAGACTAGAGCTGACTGCACTGTTGAGGATCTGAATAAATGGGAGAAGAATGAAAAGGCCAAAAAGTGGCTAGTGTGTGGACTAGGTCCAGACGAGTACATGAGAATCCAAAGTTGCACCACTGCCAAAGAGATATGGGATACCTTGCAAGTAGCCCATGAAGGAACACCTCAAGTAAAAAGGTCAAGAGGTACTCTACTATACTCTCAGTATGAAAACTTCACTATGAAAGAAGGAGAGACTATCCAAGAGATATACACAAGGTTCATAACCTTGACTAATGAACTGAAGTCTCTTGGAAGAGTCATTTCTGAAGAGGACAGGGTTGAGAAGATCCTGACAAGGGTCTTGCCTATTTCCTGGGAAAGCAAAATCACTGCCATCCAGGAATCCAAAAATATGGCAACCCTGAGATTGGATGAGCTGGTTAGAAACCTCACTGCCTATAAACTCAGAAGGCAGACAATGAAGATGGATGGTCCAAAGAAGGAGAGGAGTCTAGCACTAATAATCACTGAGGGAGCAGATCTGGAGGAAGATGAGAAGGCCATGATTACCAAAGAATTCAGAAACTTTCTCATGAGGAAGAAGGGCATCTCTAGAGGAGGAAACTATAACAAAGTAAAAGCTCCAGAAAGGCCAACCAATGAGGGATGCTACAAATGTGGTAAGACTGACCATTTCATCAAAAACTGTCCTCAGCGGGAAGTAGAGTGGAAAAAAGGAGAGATATGAAAGAAGGAACATGTCCAACCTAAGAAAACCACAACAAAAGCTATGGTTGCTGCTTGGGAGGAAAGTTCAGATGAAGAATCAGAAGAGGGGGAGAATGAAGATCAGGCGCTCATGGCAATTGGAGAATCCGATGAGGAATCACATGAAGAACTAGAGGTTAGTATCTCCCATATTAAAAATAAAATAAAGTTCCTATCTAGGGAAAAACTCTCTGATTTGCTACTTGATTTCATAGATGATTCCGAAGAAACAACCAAAGAGAAGGAACAACTCTCTACAGAATGTGAAATGCTAAAAGAAAAATGCATGAACCTGTAAATCAGACTTAGTGAATCTGAAAAGAAAAACACTGTCTTGTTGAACCAGGTTCCTCCACTTGAAACTGAGATTCTAGAGCTAAAATATGAAAACTTAAATCTAAATCTAGGATCCAGTAAAAAGGTTGTTGATCATTCCCATATCATGTTAGAAGAAAACATGGGACAACTAAAAGATAAGATGTATGCCAAGGATGAACATATAAGAACTCTTAAAGAAGAACTTGGCAAAGTCAAACATGAATTAGATCGAACTTGTAAATGGAATAAATCCTCTGATGCCCTGATATGGCTTCAAGAGAATCATAGTAGAAACTGGAGAGGGATTGGTTTTGGGATTCAATTGCCTAAGTGGGATCCCAAAAGCAAGTATCTCTCTCTCCCTGAAAATAAAATATGCACCCACTGTGGTAAAACTGGCGACTTCAAATATGAGTGTACTGTAAAAGAACAGGCCAGTCGAAAAAATGAGAGGTTTGTCAAAAAGAAAAACTGGCTACCAAATTGGGCTAGAAAAAGCTTGATTCATCCATTCTCTCATAGAAAAGGACCCAAACTAGTTTGGGTTCTTAAAACTAACCCCTGATTCTTTTGTAGGTTCAAGTGAGAGGAGGCAGCCAAATTTGGTATTTGGATAGTGGTTGCTCAAAGCATATGACAGGGAACAAGGAACAATTCCTTTCACTGGAAAGTCTCAAAGGAGGAAATGTCTCCTTTTGAAACGGAAAGAAAGGTGAAATTATTGGGGTTGGTAAGGTAGGTAAGGATGACACAGGATCCATTGAACATGTATCTGATAGATGGCTTGAACTATAGCCTGATCAGTGTATCACAACTGTGTGACTGAGGTAACCTGGTTGCCTTTACTTCCACAAAATGTTTTGTGATTAACATGCTTACTGACAATATTGTTTTGCAGGGAAAAAGAATGAATAATATCTATGTCATAGACTTGTCCACACTATCTGAAAATGAACTCACTTGCCTAAGTGTGTTGGACAATGATCCCCTCCTTTGGCACAAACGACTTGGTCATGCGAGTCTAACTCAGCTTAACAAACTAGTCTCTAAGGACTTAGTGGTAGGACTTCCTAACATTAAGTTCAAGGAGGACAAAGTTTGTGAGGCATGTGCCAGGGGGAAGCAGGTAAGGTCCTCTTTCAAAAGTAAGAAAATAGTCAGTACCACCAGGACGTTGGAACTGGTTCATATGGATCTATGTGGTCCTATGAGAACTCCGAGCAGAGGTGGTAAGAGATATGTGATGGTGCTAGTTGATGATTATTCAAGGTTCACTTGGAACTTATTCCTGGCATCTAAGGATGAAGCATTTGATATGTTCACCTCATTTGTCAAGAAAACTCAAAATCAATTAGGACATCAACTAGCATTAATAAGATCTGACCATTGTACTAAATTTGAGAATGCTAAGTTTGCTGAGTTTTGTGATGAACATTGTGTCAATCATAACTTTTCTACTCCTAGAACCCCACAACAAAATGGGGTTGTTGAAAGGAAAAACAGAACTCTTGAAGACATGGCAAGAACCTTGCTTCTATCTAGCAAACTAGCTCACAGCTTCTGGGCTGAAGCAATAAACACTGCTTGTTACATAATCAATAGATGCTTGACCAAACATCTGGTAGATAAAAATCCCTATGAATTACTTAAAGGGAGAAAGCCCATCATATCCCACCTTAGGGCTTTTGGATGCAAGTGTTTTGTGCATAATAATGCCAAAGATTCCCTAGGAAAATTTTACCCCAGAAGTGATGAGGGAGTGTTCTTGGGATAATAATCACATAGCAAAGCTTATAAAATATACAATAAAGGAACTATGTGTGTAGAAGAAAGTGTGCATGTTGTCTTTGATGAAACTAACACTCTTTCTGAGAGACAGGAACAAGAAGACGAGGAGCTTGGACTGGTAAGAAGCAGTGATCACATTGAAGCAAACATGAAAGGTGGAGCAGGTGATGGACCAGGTTCAACTACCCCAAGCAACATGACAGGGGGAATTCAACATATGCAACCTGGCCCTGATCCTGCTCCACAACAATAAGACACCATGGAATTGTCTAGGAATGAAGAACTGGTACTCAAACCGCACAGATATCAGAGTTCTCACCCTCTTGAGAACATCATAACAGACTGGACATCCGGAATCAAAACAAGATCATCCTTGAAAAATCTGTGTGCGTTTGATGCCTTTCTATCCATGATTGAACCAAAGAACATTGTGGAAGCCCTACAAGATGCTGATTGGGTAAATGCCATGCAAGAAGAACTGAATCAGTTTGAAAGAAGTCAAGTATGGAACTTGGTACCCAGGCCACTAGACATATCAGTGATTGGCACCAAGTGGGTCTGTAAGAACAAGCTGGATGAGGATGGAACTGTTACAAGAAATAAGGCAAGACCAGTTGTTCAAGGGTATAGTCAAAAAGAAGGAATTCACTATGATGAGACTTTTGCCCCTGTGGCAAGACTAGAGGCAATCAGACTTCTTATAGCATTTGCTTCACACATAGAGTTCACTCTTTATCAGATGGATGTTAAGAGTTCCTTTATCAATGGCTATCTGAAGGAAGATATATTTGTCAAGCAGCCTCCAGGTTTTGAAATCAAGGAGTCACCTGACCACGTATACAAACTCGACAAGGCTCTGTATGGTCTCAAACAAGCACCAAGAGCATGGTATGAACGATTATCAAAATTCCTGCTAGAACATGGGTACAAATGAGGTAAAATTGACAGTACCTTGTTCTTAAAGGTAAAGGGTAAGGATATCCTGGTTGTGCAAATATACGTGGATGATATTATATTTAGGGCGACTTCTAAAAAATTGAGCAAGGAATTTGTTGTGCTTATGGGGAGTGAGTTTGGGATGAGTATGATGGGTGAGCTAAACGTCTTCTTAGGCTTGCATATCAAGCAAAACTCCAATGGAACAATGATACACCAACAAAAGTATGTGAAAGAATTTCTCAAGAAGTTTAAAATGGAAGACACAAAGGAAATAGACACTCCCATAGCCACAACTACAGAATTGGATGTGGATGAACCTGGTTCATCCGTACATCAGAAACTATACAGAGGGATGATTGGGTCTCTATTATATCTCACTGCCAGTAGACCTAATATTGTGTTCAGCATGAGACTGTGTGCTAGGTTTCAAGCAAATCCAAAGGAGTCCCACCTCACCGCAGTGAAGAGAATGTTGAGATATTTGAAAGGCACCACTGATTTGTGCCTTTAGTATCCTAAAGGTAGTAATTTAGACCTTGTAGGATATGCTGATGCTGATTATGCATGTTTCCTGTTTGATAAGAAGAGTACTTCAGGCATGGCTCACTTTTTGGGCTCCTGCCTTGTGTCTTGGTCCACCAAGAAACAGAATTCAGTAGCTTTGTCTACTGATGAGGCTGAATATGTGGCTGCAGCCTCTTGCTGTGCTCAGTTGCTATGGATCAAGCAACAACTCATGGACTTTGATATAGATGTGGGATGCATTCCTATTTTCTGTGATAACACTAGGGCCATTAGTATGATGAAGAACCCGATTCATCAAAAAAGGACAAAGAACATAGATTTTAGACACCATTTCATAAGGGATAACTATGAAAAAGGAATGATCTCAATTGAATTTTGTGCTACTGATCAACAAAATGCAGATATCTTTACTAAAGCACTAAGTATGGAGCATTTTGAGAGAAACATGCTTGAATTAGGAATGATTAAAATAACCTGATTGAAAAAATAAAAATTGAAAAAAAATGGAAAACTTTTTTTGGCTAGAAACACTAACATAGATAATCAACCAGACTAATCATTTCCCAGCATCATGACTTTACTGTCATACTCTCTTTCAATGTATTAATATGATTCAATGATTGCTAATGATGTTTCTCTATCTTTGAATTTGAGACAAATTAAGTACTTTAACACGATGAACCTGGTTCATCTATGTTGGTTCATCTGACTGACAAGGTACGTGCTCATCTCCATACAATTATTGAACTAATTATAGTCACACATGAGCAGGATTCTATCTATATTTGGTTCATTTCAAATTGTTTGTACTAATCCCAAAATGAACCCGTTCCAAGAAGTCCCATCAGTACTCAATTAGCCTAGATGTAGGGAACTCTTAACTGTCAAATAAATGACACTCCTACAACTATTAGATTCCCACTTGAATAAAAATTCTGCCCGTTGCATAATTAATAGTCACAACTTATAAAAGGCCATCATTACCTCCCTTCTTAATAACCTAATAAGTCGAACCAAGATCATTATACTTCTATCCAAAACTTATCACCTTTATTTTCATCCTAACAACACTCGTAATCATGTCTTCACCACCACCTACTTCTTCTTCTTCATCGCCAAATCGTGATTATGATGGAGGTCTTTTTGAATCAGATTCAAATTCTCCATCTGTATACAGTTCTCAATCATCAGAAAGAACCTGTACCCCTGAAAACCCTCTTATTCCATAACCCATATCTAACCCTAACCCAGCCCCCAATGGTAGTAACGTAAAGGTTCTTGCCAGAAAATCAGTGGCTTCTGGGTCCCGTGCAGGATTCTTGAAGGAAATTTTGATGGCTGAAAAAGATAATAATTCTTAATCATCAAGTGAATCTTTTAAATCGGCCAATGAGGATGAACCACCTGGTTCATCACATTATGAAAAAGGTAATCTTGATTCTATTTATGAATCTGTTATTGCTGGGAACATGTTTGTTTTGGTTGGGTCGGTAGTTGATGTTGAAGTGCCGAGTAGGCAAAGAAAATTGGGAAAAGGTAAATTTCTTGAGAGAAAGAGATTTAGGGAGGATGGTACCACATTGGCTATCTGTGGTCCCATCCCTGAGAAGGTTGGAGAAGATGTCACAGAGTTAGGGGGAAGTGTAGTCGAGGAAGCAGCGGAAGGTTTAGCAAGCTTGAAGAAAGGAGAAGATGAAAATGTTTCATCTGGGGACGAGACGTTGGCTAACAGGCTAGGAAAACTGGGGGAGTCCTATAACCCCAAGAAAATGAGGACTCAGAAGTCCAAGAAGGCTACTAACCCAGTTCCTTATAAGAAGAGGAAAACCTCTGTAGTTGCTGATGCTCCTGTTCCTAAGGTGCATGCTACACGTAGTGATGTGAGAGAGGAAGAAGAAATGTTTGAGGGTGCTCTACTAGAGAGAAAGAAAAAGAAAGCTGCAAAGGGAATTGCTAAAGTAGGAGAGCCTGTGGAGACTGTTGTTGTTGAAGAGGATACGATGGACCTGGTCCATCATGAGGATCGGACTGTTCCTGTCATGGTTGAGGAACCAAAATCAAAACGGGCTAAGGCTTCTTCAAAGAAGTCAGCTACAGTGTCTTCCACACCTACAAGAACGGTTAAAAGGACCAGGTCCAAGACAAGAAAAGTGAAGGTCGTTGAGAAAGATGATGATAAAGAGTGGAGAAGATGAGGGGGTAGTTGGTGAGGTGACTGATAGAATCACCTTATTTGGCAAAAGAACAATTCTGAAGGGAAAGTTGTTGAAGGATCTCGAGGAACCTAGGATGCGATACCTGCTAGACACACTGGATGTTCAGGGGTGGAAGAACATGGTCCTTCAAATGGAATGAAGGTTGGCTAGAGCTGAACTGGTGGAGTTCATGGGTAATGCAGTGGTCAAGGACGGCAGGGTCACTACCACAGTCAAAGGAATTCAAGTCTCCTTTGATGCTAAATAATTGGGAGAAATTATGCACATTCCTGCTGAGGGCTACGAAGATTACACTAGGCAAATATGGCCTAGTTTTGATGGGATAGCCTCTACAATCAACTTTACCAGATTCTTCAGTGACATTGAAAGGGAAATTGAACCCAGGACAGTCTACAAAAGTGAAATGAAGCCAGAGCACAAGTTGTTTTTCGAGTTTGTCATCAAGTTCTTGCTGCCAAGACATGAACAAAGGCATGTAACTAACTATATGGATCTGACCTTGATGAAGTGTTTGTATAAGGGAAAGAAGATAAAATGGCCAATCTTCATCATCCAACTCTTTGACAGAGTTGTGAGGGGAACAAAAGCACATACAATCCCATATGGCTTTATTCTGACAGTTGTGCTTGCTCATTTTGATGTTCCAGTGAAAAAGGCTTAGATGGCTTCTGCCAAGGACTATTTTGGAAAGGATACTTTGCTGAATTGCGATTATACTGTCAATGATCCTGCAGATGAACCTGGTTTATAAAGGAAGCAGCCTATCAACAACAAAGTCAGAATTCTGGCGCAGGAAAGCGAGATCAAGGATATGGAGATCCTTCATTTGAAATCTCGTTTGATTGAGGTTGAAGGTGAGAGGGATGCTCCCAAGGCTAAATAAGCAAAAGAGAAGGAAAAGAACGAGGGTGTTCTTAACCAGATGCTTTCTCTTCTATGAAACAAGACCACAACCTCCTCTGCACCTTCCCATCCTTAGGTTGTCCAGAGCTACCTAAAACCCCTTTTCAGAGCCCATTTCGGGACGTGTTTCTGTTGTTTTTATTTTGTCTTGGTCATGGTTATGGCTGTTTTTCGTTTTTTTGTATGGTGTTTGATGTTCGTTCGTAAACAATGGATTTTTACTGTTTTTGTTATTGACATGTCTCGGTTTCGTAGATAGCTTACATTTATTGGTTTCTTATGATGATTAATCATGTTTGCATCTGCAGTTACCTCAATGGCCATGAGTAATTGTTAATAACCTGTGGTAAGTTTATCATTTTGCAAACTTTTCGATGATGCCAAAAGGGGGAAGACATGTGCTTATATTTCAAGTGATATTTATAACCTAATAATGAACCTGGTTTCTCTATGATAAATGCTTAAAAAACATACAAAGTGTTTAAAGTGTATACAGGGAGAAACACATATATTATCATCATCAAAAAGGGGGAATTTGTTGACCCAAGTCACTGCATAGTTTAGAAGATTGACAAATGTCTGACCAGTTGAACCAGGTCCATCAGAGCACACATACTTGACCAAACACATTGGCACATGAACCGTATATGAGTAGGAGATGAATGCGATTGTGAAGTATCAATGAACAAAGAGAGTGTCTCCTATTGTGGAAAGGTTGAAAATTGACAAGAGAATAGAAGTTTAATTCAGCAAGGAAAGTAACAAAGGAAGGAATTTGAGTTTAATGCGAACTCGTTCTCCCAGGAAGAGTTGTACCAGAACTGTACGACAAACTCAACAACTGACTCTATAAATAGTTGAAGTATCATTGCTTGAATTAGGAACGCACAAGTGCAGAAGTAAATCAAGATCTGAAAGCAAAATTCCCAGAGATTTTGTAAGCAGAATTACTGTGTGATACAAAGGCTACAGACCAGCTAGAAGAACCAGTTCCATATGTTTGTCATTGAGTCTAGTTGGTTGTAGTAGGCGATTTAATATTGTATCTCTTCATCTTTCATAGAAGCAATTGTAATAGGCACACATTGTTCAAGTTAGGGTTAACTTGAAGCTTGTAGAAATTAGCTAGAGGCTAATTACTACGAAGGGGTTAGAGTTAGTCCTAGGAATACAAAAGAGTTTATTTTGTAAGTCTATTTGGCTCAAAGTTTTAGTGAAGAGTTTGAGAAAATCCTACTGAGGAGTAGGTCGTGGTTTTTTCACCTATTGAGCCAGGTGTTTTCCACGTAAAAATCTCTGTGTTTTTGCTTTACTGCTTTTATTATTCCACAATAGTAGAAGTTGGAACACCAACAAGAACCAGGTTCTTCTAGAGAGACAGCACTCGAAAAATTGGATACCACGCAAATTAACCTATCTCTTGTGTGGTATTGACGTCTAAAACATCATACTCCTAAGTCCCAAATCACCTAACGAAGCTACACGAGCCATAAAATCCGCATTCCGAGGTCGTTTACCAATAAGCCAACTTTCAGTTGACTTTTCCAACTCTAAGGTTATTTTTAAAGACTAAGTGACTACATTCTCATTATAATTATTCCGATTCCGAGCCTACCAACTCTAACCCATCAAGAACAGTTTAACCAAGCTATGAAGGGGCAATAACAGTAAATATAAATGCAGATTCTACGTAACGACCGACCGGGTCGTTACATTCTCCCCCTCTTAAATAAACGAACGGGTCAAGAAACGTACCTGGAGTCTCAAACAAGTGAGGATATTTGCTCTGAATCTCTCGCTCGGTCTCCCAAGTAGCCTCCTCTACTTGGTGAACTCTCCATTGTACTTTCACCGAAGCTATATTCTTAGACCTTAACTTTCTGACCTGACTATCCAAAATTACTATTGGCTCTACCTCATATGACATATCACCCTCGAGTTGAACTGTGCTGAATTCTAACACATGAGACGGATCACCAACATACTTCCTGAGCATCGACACATGAAATACCGGATGAACACTCGATAGGCTGGGTGGCAAGGCAAGTCTATAAGCCACCTCTCCAACTTTCGGAAGTACCTCAAAAGGACCAATAAACTGTGGGCTCAGCTTTCCTCTTTTTTCGAACCTCATAACACCCTTCATGGGTGATACCTTCAGCAGCACCTTATCACCTTCCATAAAAGACACATCCCGGACCTTCCGGTCCGCGTAACTCTTCTGCCTAGACTGCGCCATGTGAAGTCGCTCCTTAATCAACTTCACTTTCTCCAATGCATATTGAATTAAATTTTTGCCCAATAACTTAGCCTCACCAGGCTCGAACCAACCAACCGGAGATCTACACCTCCTACCATATAAAGCCTCATACGGGGCCATCTGAATACTGGACTGGTAGCTGTTATTATATGCAAACTCGGCTAGTGGCAGAAACTGATCCCATGAACCACAAAAATCAATCACACAAGCACGTAACATATCCTCCAAAATCTGAATAGTCCGTTCCGACTACCCGTCAGTCTGAGGATGAAATGCAGTGCTCAACTCTACATCAGTACCCATACCTCTCTGTACGACCCTCCAAAACTGAGATGTGAACTGAGTACCTCTGTCATAAATAATAGTAACCGGAACTCCATGCAGTCGGATAATCTCCTTAATGTAAATACTAGCTAATCGCTCTGAAGTATAAGAAGTATCAACAGGAATGAAGTGCGCGGACTTGGTCAATCTATCCACAATGACCCAAATAGCATCAAAACCCTTCGAAGCCCGTGGAAGCCCAACTACAAAGTCCATAGTAATCCGCTCCCACTTCCACTCCAGAATATTTAACCTCTGAAGTAATCCACATGGTCTCAGGTGCTAATACTTGACTTGCTGGCAATTGAGACACCGTGCTACATACTTAACAACATCTCTCTTCATCCGCCTCCACCAATACTGCTGTATCAGATCCTGATAGATCTTCGCGGCACCCGGATGAATGGAATATCGTGAGCTGTGAGCCTCTGCTAATATTAACTCTCCAATACCATCCACATTGTGCACAAAAATACGGCCCTGCATCCTCATAAAACCGTCATCACCAATAGTCACATCCGTGACATCATCTCGACGGACCCAATACTGAAGTACTAACAAATGCGGATCATCATACTGCCGAGCTCTAATCTGGTCATAGAGAGAAGATCGGGAAGCCATGCTAGCTAATACCCGCGGAGGGTCTGACAAATGCAATCTCACTAACTGACCCGCTAAAGCCTGAACATCAAGTGCTAAAGGTCGCTCTGCTGCTGAAAGGTATGCTAGACTCCCCAAACTCTCGGCTCTACGACTCAAGGCATCAGCCACTACATTGGCCTTTCCCGGGTGATACAAAAGAGTAAGGTCATAATCCTTGAGAAGCTCCAACCATCTCCTATGCCGCAAATTCAAATCCTTCTACTACAGAAGATACTGCAAACTACAATGGTCAGTGAAAATCTCACATTGTACCCCATACAAGTAATGCCGCCAAATCTTTAAGGCATCAGCAATGGAAGCTAACTCAAGATTGTTCACTGGATAATTCTTCTTGTGCACCTTCAACTACCTAGACGCGTAGGCAATCACCCTACCGTCCCGCATCAATACCGCTCCAAAGCCAACACTAGAAGCATCACAATAGACTGTGTAAGAACCCGAACCAGTAGGCAAAACTAGTACCGAAGCTGTGGTCAATACTGACTTGAGCTTCTGAAAGCTCTCCTCACACTCATCGAACCATCTGAATGGAGCATCCTTCTGGGTCAATCTGGTTAAAGGTGAAGCAATAGAAGATAATCCTTCCACAAAGTGACGATAATATCCCGCCAACCAAGGAAACTCCTAATATCTGTAGATGAGGACGGTCTGGGCCAACTCTGCACCGCCTCAATATTCTTCGGATCAACCTGAATACCCTCACTAGACACCACGTGCCCCAAGAAAGCTACTGAACCAAGCCAAAACTCACACTTGGAGAATTTTGCATAAAGCTTCTCCTCCCTCAACCTCTGCAATAGAATCCTCAAGTGCTGAGCATGTTCCTTCTGGCTACGGGAATAAATCAGGTGGTCATCAATGAATACAATGGCGAATGAAACAAGGTAAGGCTGAAACACGCCGTTCATCAATTGCATGAACGCGGCTGGGGCATTGGTCAGCCCAAATGACATAACCAGAAACTCATAATGACCATATCTGGTCCTGAGAGCAGTCTTCGGAATGTTAGAATCCCGAATTTTCAACTGGTGATATCCCGACCTCAAATCAATCTTGGAGAACACCGTAGCTCCCGGAAGCTGGTCAAACAAGTCATCAATACGGGGAAAATGATATCGGTTCTTCACCGTAACCTTATTCAGCTATCTATAATCAATGCACATGCGCATCGAGCCATCCTTCTTCTTCACAAACAACATCGGCGCAACCCAATGCGACACACTAGGCCGAATGAACCCCTTATCTATGAGTTCCTGAAGCTGTTCTTTCATTTCTTCCAACTCCGTTGGTGCCATGTGGTAAGGTAGAATATAGATAGGTTGAGTGTCTGGCACCAAGTCAATACCAAAATAAATATCCCTGCCAGGTGGCATGCCTGGCAGGTCTACAGGAATACGTCCAGAAAATCACGGACTACAGGAACAAAATAAATAGAATGAGTCTCACTACTAACATCCCTCACAAAAGCAAGATAATACTCGCACCCTTTCCCAACCATACGCTGAGCTTTCAAATAAG
The DNA here is from genome assembly GCA_005239525.1 of Nicotiana knightiana. Taxonomy (NCBI): domain Eukaryota; kingdom Viridiplantae; phylum Streptophyta; class Magnoliopsida; order Solanales; family Solanaceae; genus Nicotiana; species Nicotiana knightiana. Next base: position 49,866 of record ML428288.1, read on the forward strand.
AAATAAATCTGCTAGGCACGTGCTCTATATACCCTATCCACTCAACTCTCAGAATTTCGGGCATAGCCAGGGTCACGGTCTTAGCGTGACAATCAAGAATGGCATGACAAGGGGATAACCAATCCATTCCCAGAATTACATCAAAATAGACCATACTGAGTAACATCAACTCTACTCGGGTCTCCAGACCCCCAATAGATATAAGACACGACCGATACACACGGTCCACGATAATAGTATCGCCTACCGGAGTCAAAACATGAACAGACGTAACTAAAGACTCACGGGGCATATTCAGAAAGTGAGCAAAATAAGATGAAACATACGAGTACATGGAACCTGGGTCAAATAAAGCTAAAGCATCAAAGTGACAAACTGAAATAGTACATGTAATCACTGCATCTGAGGCCATAGCATCAGGCCTAGCCGGAAGTGCATAAATATGTGGCTGGCCTCCACTTGCTCGACCTCCCCCTCTAGGGCGGCCTCTAGCTGCCTGACCACCACCCCTGGATGTCTGAGTAGGTGGTGAAGTGACTGGGGCTGAAGTCGAGGGATGAACCCTCTACTGAAATGAACTACTATAACGACGGGGACACTGCCTCCACTCATGTCCGAACTCTCCACACTCATAACAACCACCTGGAGCCGGAGATGAAAACTGACGAGAACCCCTTCCACCATGATAACCACCAGACGAACCATGTGTAGAAGAACCCTGATAAGATAAGGCTCGGGCGTAGCTCTGAGCTGGAAGGGCACTAAAAGATGAACGTCCCTAATGAGAACTACGAGGACCCTACCCGGAAGATGGACCACTGAAAGCTGGGCGAACTGGCTGTGGAGGTCTAAATCGACGACCTCTGGTGTGCTGAAACTGCCCTTTAGAAGGGGCACCACTGAAGCTACCTGATCCCCGAGGCCTCTTAGCCTCCCTCTCCTCACGCTCCTGCCTACGAACCGACCTAATGTCCTGAGCAATGTCAACTACTTGCTCAAATGTAGCTCTAGACACTCTCTCTCTGGTCATCAAAATCCGAAGCTGATACGTGAGACCATCTACAAACCTCCTGATACGCTCCCTGTCAGTAGGGACTAACTCCGAAGCATGTCTAGCAAACTCAGAGAACCTCATCTCGTACTGAGTAACTGACAACTCTCCCTGGCGCAGCTGCTCAAACTGTCTGCGCTACTTCTCTCTGTGGGACTGAGGAACATACTTCTCCAAAAAGAGCGTGGAGAACTGCTGCCAGGTGAGTGGTGCCGAAGCAACCGGCCTACGCCTCTCAAATGTCTCCCACCAAGTGAAAGCAGCACCAGCAAACTGAAATGTAGCAAATGAGACCCCGTTGGTCTAAAAAATACCCGCATTGCGTAGTATCCTCTTGTACCTATCTATAAACCCTTGGGCATCCTTGCCCTATGTACCGCTGAAAGTCGGAGGTTGAAGTCTGCTGAACCTATCCAACATGCGCTGCTCATCCTCAGGAATAACATGGAACACATAATCCTGGACCGGAGCAACCGACTGAGATTGGGCTACTCCCAGTGCCTGAATACCTCGTACAACCTGCTCGAGTGTCTAGGCAGCTGGAGTCTGATTGCCTCCCCCGGCCTGAGCTGCAGTGGCAGTATTAGACATAGAAACTACTTGAGCCAAACTAGTGCACATCATCAATATCTGAGCCAGGGTCTTATGAAGACCCGAAATAAGCATAGGCACTGTCGGTGCCTGAGCCTGTCCCGCTAGAGCACCATCGGCGAGAACCTGATCCTGAACGATAGGGGGATCCTGTGGTACTTTCCCGGCTGCTACACGGACTGGTCCCCTAACTCCTCCATGGCCCCAAGCCCTTGTGGGCCTGGCAGGTGTCTGGTCACCCTGCTCGGTATTGCGTGTCTTCACCATTTGTGAGAGAATGAAACAACATGAGTTTAGATTTCAAGAATCAATAGATTGGCAAGAAAGAGTTCAAGAAAATGAGATTTTTCCTAAAAGTTCTGCAGCCTCTCGAAGATAAGTATAGACGTGTGCATACCGATCCACAAGACTTTACTAAACATGCTCATGACCGTTGAGTCCTATGTAATCTAGAGCTCTGATACCAATTTGTCACGACCCCAAATCCTAACAGGCCGTGATGGAGTCTATCGTGGAACTAGGCTATCCAACCATCACCTAATTACCCATCTGTTCTATTATAATGTTTCAATAATAAATAACAAGGAACAACAAAACATTAAATAATCTCTTTAAGTCTTTACGCCCCCATAATAATCTAACAGTCTAAACAACTCTCCCAAGACTGGAGTCAACATGGTCATGAACATCTAAGAAATAAAACTAACTCTGCTAATGTCTTAATCAATGTCTATGAAATAAATATTAATACTAAAAAGGAAGGGAAATGGAGAAGTTGCGGATGCTGGACAGCTACCTCGAAATCCCGTAAGTTGTTGATAACGAACTCGGACGACTAGTGCTCCGAACCAGTACCTGGATCTGCACACAGGGGTGCAGGGAGTAATGATGAGTACACCAACTCAGTAGTAATGAAAATAAATCACAGTCTGAGAAATAAGAAACACACAGCACAAAAACACCAATCCACAAAACAGTAAAAAATCAAGTCTCTATAAAGTATACATCAAATACATAAGTTCGAAAACCAATTTCCAAAAAAATCCTTTGAAACAAGTATAATTTCAATATATATCAGTAAAATTCTCAGTAAAATCAGTTTGAAAAACGAAGTAAATCACAGTCAAAAACTCAAGTAAAATCATCATAAATCTTCCCCTCGGGCCATAATCATTTCTCGTAACAATTTTCCTCAGCACCTCACCATCACTCAGTATCAGTCCAGCGGGCAACCTCACAGTCACTCAGCATCAGCCCAGCAGGCAACCTCACAGTGACTAAGTATCATCCCCGGGGACATCACTCGCACTCAGTAGGTACCTGCGCTCACTGGAGGTGTACAGACTCCGGAGGGGCTCCTACAGCCCAAACGCTATAACAAGCCACATCATGGTATAAATCACTAACAATATTGGCCCTCGGCCAGCCACATCATGGCATAAATCACTCACAATATTGTCCCTCGGCCTCTCTCGTATCATAACATCCTCACAATATTGGTCCGCCGCCTCACTCAGTCAGACATTCTCAACATGCCACTCGGGCCATCATTATACCGGGTTCTCGACCCAAAACAGTGTTTCATTTTCAAGAAATAATATCAAAATACTCTAAGTGTCAAAAAAATTATCAAGAAAAGACTGAGTGAAAATCATGACATATCAAGTGAGGAAAATAGTAAAAACAGCCCCCAAGGGGTTAACAAATCGGCACTAGGCCCCAAACATGTATTGCAGCCTAAATTATATAAAAATATATCAATACTATTAAGCATATTCTTTAAATTCGGGTTCACAACTCAATGGTTTCCTAAAAAGGAATATATTTTCAAATTTCCATTCTTTGCATTCCAAAATCCGTGAAAGGATGCAACGTCCGGGGTTTCATACTCTCAGGACAGGATTCAAAGACATTAATTACCTCAAACTAGCCCGAAAAGCTACTCTGCAACCCGCTTGTCTCTCGAACCAACTTCCGAGCGCTCCAAATCTATAAAGATCAGGTCTTTATTATCAAATTATTCTTAAGGAACGAATTCCAATTGAAAAGTACCAAATTTAGCTCAAAACCCGAAATTAGCCAAAACTCGACCACTAGGCCCACGTCTCATAATTCAACAAATTTTATACCAAAATGTTCTTCATCATCTCACGAGTCCGTACATATAAAGAATGCTAAAATCGGAGTTCGTTTGACCCCTCAAAGTGACCCCTAAAGGTCTCATAATCTAAAGCCCTCACTCCACCTTTTTCTACTAATTTTCATGAATTTAACACTAATATTAAGGTCTTTAATCACCTATAATCGAGTTAATAAGTTGAAAATACTTACCTCAATGAAGAACCCTGATTTCCCCTCTTCAAAATCGCCTCCAAGCTCTTTCCCGTTAAAAAATGGTGTTAAAAGGTCTAACGGTCGCGGAGGGTTTTAATTTATACTTTCTACCCAGGGGTTCTGCACCTGCGGCCCGTTTATCGCACCTGCGGGACCGCACTTGCGGTCAAACCGACCATATCTGTGACTTTTCATTAAACGGCCTAACTCCGCACCTGCGACTCACATCCCGCACCTGTGATTTCGCAGGTGCGGCCCCCTATCCCCACCTGTGACCTTCTCCCTGGCTGGCCAAATATCGCACATGCGGAGCCTTCTTCAGCTCCTGTGGGCCTGCACCTAAGATGACCCATCCGCAGGTGCGGTTACACCAGCACCGACAACTTCAGCAGCAACACAAGCACTCCAAACTCCCCGTTAACCACTCAAAACCATCCCGAGCCCCTCGGGACCCCAACCAAACATACAAACACCTCATATATGATTGATTATNGCCCCCTATCCCCACCTGTGACCTTCTCCCTGGCTGGCCAAATATCGCACATGCGGAGCCTTCTTCAGCTCCTGTGGGCCTGCACCTAAGATGACCCATCCGCAGGTGCGGTTACACCAGCACCGACAACTTCAGCAGCAACACAAGCACTCCAAACTCCCCGTTAACCACTCAAAACCATCCCGAGCCCCTCGGGACCCCAACCAAACATACAAACACCTCATATATGATCATTAAACCTTGTTTGCACCCTCGAAACACCCAAAATAACATCAAAACACCAAAATCACATCAAATTCAAGCCTAAGAACTTTGAAATTTCTAAAATCCACCAACGATGCTGAAACTATCCGAAACAACTCCGATTGACTTGAAATTTTGCAGACATATCAAAAATGACATTACAAACCTGTTCCAACTGTCAGAATTCCATTCCTACCCCGATAGCCTAATTTCTAGTGCCGACCAGAAATTACCAAAAACTAACTTTCACCAATTCAAGCCTAATTCTACACCGGTCCTCACAAAGATATTCCGAACACACTTCTAAGTCCCAAACCACCGAACGAAACTATCCGAGCCATAAAATCATTATTCTGAGGTCGTTTACCAATAAGTCAACTATAAGTTGACTTTTCCAACTCTAAGGCTATTTTTAAAGACTAAGTAACTAAATTCTCATTATAATTATTCTGATTCCGAGCCTACCAACTCTAACCCATCAAGAACAGTTTAACCAAGCTATGACGAGGCAATAACAGTAAATATAAATGTAGATTCTATGTAACGACTGACCGGGTCGTTACATCTTCAGAGGTACCTTGAAATGTGCAAGCACATATGTGAGAATGAATCCATAGGGAATGGAATGAGTCTTGGAGCCATTTATAACCCCATCAAGAAGCTGGATTATGAATCCAGGCCAATTAATCTGCCTCCCACTATCCAAACACTCCATCAACACCAAGTCCATGAAGTTTGCAATGTGCCTCCTTTCCTGCTTAGGCAGAATACATTTGTTGACAAATTCGAATAGCACCTTCTGACATGGCTTCATCTTACTCTTGTACACAGACTTGGGCTCAATTTCCTCCTCATTGTCACTGAATTTTCTGGTAATGGACAAGGTAGTAGGATGGTTTTCTAGGCTTGGCCATTTAATCTTTGTGTAGTCATTGTACCCCTCAGCAGGTACACTTAGAATTTCTCCCAACTACCTCACATTGAAATAGATTTGCACCCCTTTCACCAAGCTGGTAACCTTAGCATTTGCCATAAACTCAACAATCTCATTTTTGGCCAACCTACCATCCATTTGAAAGACCATGTCCTTCCATCCTTGAAATTCCAATTTCTCCAACAACAGCACCATTCCTTCTTCCTCCAAATCACCGAGGAGTCTATATTTCAGAATTGTCCTCTTACCAAACTTGGCCATCTTATCCTTCTCAACGTCTGATTCATCTTCCTCCTCTCCAATCCATTCTTCTTCCTAAATAATTTTTAATTGTTTAGATTTCATAGCAGACCTGGTCCTTTTTGCCAGGGTGGATTGTTCAACAGACTTTGATTCAGAGGTAGACTTATTAGTGGAAGTCTTGGCTTTCTTAGGTTTGGGATTCTGAACCTCCACTTCTTCAATCACATCTTCACCATGATGGACCAGGTCCATCTCATCAATGACAATACCTCAACAGGCTCTTCCGTCTTCTTCTTCCCTTTTGCAACCGCTTTTCTTTTGCTCTCTTCTAAGGCTTTTTGCAAATCTGCCTCATTGTGCTTTAGCTGGCTTCCTGTGTCTCTTCCTCTTGTGGGAGGAGTTTCAACAGTATTAGAAGAGGCAGCCTTCCTTTTCTTGTTACCCCTAGCAGTTCCAGGGGCTTTAGCGTTGGAAGCTCTCTTCTTCTTTGGGTTGTAGCTCTCAGTCTCTTTTTTCAATAGGTCTGCAGATGAACCAAGGTCATCTACATTTTGCCCAAGTTTAACCAGCCCTTCAGTGGCTTCGCCAGACCCACTTCCCCTTGTTTTATTCACACTTTACTCCATTTCACCTGATTCTTCTCCATAAACAGCCATTACACATGTATCAGGAGTAGGTGACGAATCAATCACTCTTTTACCCATTACCCTTTCTACACTTCGAGCACCCTCGCTCTCTTTGTCATTTTTCTTTTTATTTTTACCACCAATCCTTCTGGACTCAGAAGATTCTACATCAACCACATATCCAACCAGAATAAACCTATTCTCCAGATTCTCAGCTGCCTCATAAATGACTTCAGTAGCAACATTTGGGCCAGAGATTACCTATTCTGTGTCAAAAGACCCAGTTCCTTCCTTCTTAGTAGCTGACTTGAAGGACTCTTCGCAGTTCTAGGTTCCTAGTCTTGGCTAATTTTCAATTATGCGTCTAATTTACTTGGATAATTCACTCCCAGACACTATCTTGCGAGCAAGCGTCTTAAATATTCTCTTCTTAGGCTGAGGTGTGGTTGAAGATATGGTGGATGGTGTGGGTGTGAATTCCTTAGGTAATGAAGAAGGTTTTCCAGAAGTGTTAGCCATTTCTGTTCTTGGTTCAGGAAGAAAAGAGAAGTAGATTGAGTTTGGAATATGAGAGAAGATGGAGAGTATTCAACGACTTGAAAATTATGGAATGAAGACAGAAATAATGATGATAAATATAAAGGATGGGTAATTAATGGGTAATGACAGTCTTTTCATACTTTTAGGAGTCTAATCAAAATGAATTTCAGTTTTGAAAATACGTTGGAGTCTTTCCCTAGTATCTAGGTGGTTTAATTCGGTTAGGAGTCTTTGAACGGAATTGGTTCGCTAGTAATAGATAAGTTCAAAAGAATTTTGGAATTTACTAGGACTCTGCTCATGATACAAATATTATTATCTTAAATTATGCAGAGTATAGAAAGCATATCTTGTTATCATGATGAACTAGGTTCTTCACTGAGGATTCTCTTGTGTAAGTCTAAATTTTCCAAAATAGAGAAAATATCATTAGAGATTAATGAGTTAGTTTAACACACGGAACAAGAGTATACTATTGAAAGATGAGACTGAGTAAAAATTAATCTAGTTATATACACAATTTCCAGATTTTCTAACCAATATATTTTTTTTCATTTTTTTTTGTTTTCATATTTCCCCCTTTTCATTGTAAATTTTTAATTGGTCCTTTTAGGTGATCTTAATCATCCCTAATTCTAACATGTTTCTTTCAAAGTGATCTCTACTTAGGGGTTTTGTGAAGATGTCAGATATTTGCTTGTCAGTAGCACAAAATTCCACATTGATCAACCTCTTTTCATAATTATCCCTAAAAAAGTGATGCCTAACATCTATGTGCTTAGTTCTCTTGTGATTAACCGGGATCTTGGTCATACTAATTGCACTAGTGTTATCACAAAAGATGGGGATACAACCAACATCAATTCCAAAATCCATTAATTGTAAATAATTGAGCACAACACAAAGCAACAACAACATACTCAGCTTCAGCAGTAGATAAGTCCACTGAATTTTGCTTTTTGGTGGCCCAAGACACAAGACATGAGCCAAGAAATTGTGTTATACCTGAGGTGCTCTTTCTATCCACAAGAAAACCTGGATAATCAACATCAACATATCCCACAAGATTGAAATTACTACCTTTTGGATACCAAAGACAAAGATCAGTGGTGCCTTTTAGATATCTCAAAATTCTCTTGACAACAGTCAAGTGGGACTCCTTTGGATTTGCTTGAAGTCTTGCACAAAGGCCTCCACTGAAAATAATGTCAGGTCTACTAGCAGTGAGATACAACAATGAGCCAATCATTCACGTATACAACTTATGATCAACAAATGAACCAGGTTCATCTATATCAAACTTTGTAGTTGTTGCAATAGGAGTGCCAATTTCTTTGGAATCTTTCATTTTAAACCTTTTAAGCAACTCTTTTACATACTTCTACTGATGAACCATAGCTCTATTTGAATTTTATTTAATTTTTAAGCCTAAAAAGAAATTAAGCTCACCCATCATGCTCATTTCAAATTCACTCCCCGTTACTTTAGCAAATTCGTTACTTAACTTATCAATAGTTGCTCCAATGATTATATCATCAACATATATATGAACTACCAAGAGATCTTTACCTTTTTGTTTCAAGAACAAAGTATTGTCAATTTTACCTCTCTTATAGTCATGCTCAAGTAAAGACTTTGATAATCTTTCATACTATGCTATTGGAGCCTACTTGAGCCCATAATGTGCTTTGTCAAGTTTGTACACATGATCAGGATTCTCCTTTCTTTCAAACCCCATAGGTTGCTTGACAAACACTTCTTCCTTTAGATAACCATTTAGGAGGGCACTCTTGAAATCCATCTGGTGAAGTGTGTATTCAATGTAAGCATCAAAGGCTATGGGGAGTCTTATTTCTTCCAACGTTGCAACTAGGGCAAAGGTTTCATCATAGCCTATTCCCTCCTCTATATCCTTGAACCACCAATCTTGCCTTGTTCCTTGTAACTGTTCCATCTTCATCAAGGTTGTTTCTAAAGACCCATTTTGTGAAAATTACTAATCTGTCCAAGGGTCTTGGTACTAGATACCAAACTTGAGTCCTTTTAAATTGGTTGAGTCCATCTTGCATTGCATTTACCCACTATGCATTATGCAAAGCCTCAACAACATTTTTAGGTTCAATAAGAGATACGAAAGCATCAAACACACAAAGATTCTTTAATGACGATCTGGTTTTGTTCAAGAGGTTGGATCAGTAATTATATTCTCAATGGGATGAGAACTCTGATACTTGGACGGTTTCACAACTAACCGGTTTCCCTATGATGTTCCTTCAGTGTTTTATTGCTGTGGAATAGGTTCATAGACATGTGCCTTTGAGGTTTGGGGATCGTTCCTCTTTGTTCTGTTGCCCCTATCAGGTTGCTCTAGGTGGAAGAACCTGTTCCATCACCTGTTCCTTCTTCCAGTGAAGCTTCAGTCTTGGCAGTGGTTTCTTTTAAGTTTCTTACCAGCCCAATTGCTTCATCATCATATTCCTGTCTCTCAGAAAGAATGTTAGTTTCATCAAAAATCACATGAACACTTTTTTCAACACACATAGTTCGTTTGTTATAGACTTTATAAGATTTGCTATATGAAGAATATCGCAAGAATACTCCCCATCACTTTTGGGATCAAACTTTCCTAAGGAGTCTTTACCATTGTTGTGCACAAAGCACTTGCATCCAAATTCCCTAAGATGGGATATATTTGGTTTTATCCCTTTAAGCAACTCATAGGGAGTCTTCTCAACAATATGTCTAGTCATGCACCTATTTATGATGTAGCATTCAGTATTTACAGCTTCTACCAAGAAGCAAGGGGCAATTTACTAGAAAGGAGCATAGTCCTAGACATATCTTCAAGTGTCTTATTCCTTCTTTCAACTACTCCATTTTGTTGTGGAATCTTAGGAGCAGAAAAATTATGATCTATGCCATGCTCATCACAAAATTCAACAAATTTAGCATTTTCAAATTCAGTGCCATGATTAGACCTAATTGATGCAAGTTGATTACCTAGTTATTTCTGAGTTTTTCTAACAAAATAAGTGAACATCTCAAATGCTTCATCTTTAGATGTTAAAAACAATGTCCAAGTAAATCTAGAGTAATAATCAACAAGCACCATCACATATCTTTTAACATCTCTGCTTAATGATCTCATTGGACCACAGAGATCCAAATGGACCAGTTCCATCGTTCTGGTGGTGCTTACCACTTTCTTGCATTTAAAAGAGGATCTTACCTGCTTCCCCCTTGCACAAGCCTCACAAACTTTGTCTTCCTTGAAGTTGATGTTAGGCAGTCCTATCGCCAAGTCCTTGGAGACTAATTTGTTGAGTTGTCTCAGACTTGCATGTCCAAGTCTCTTGTGCCAAAGGAGGGGACCATTGTCCAACACACTTAAGCAAGTAAGTTCATTTTCTGAAAGTGGTGACAGATCTACAATACATATATTTTTCACCCTTTTTCCCTGCAAAATAATCTTGTCAGTTATAAGATTAATCACAAAACATTTGGTTGAGGTGAATGCTACCAAGTTACATCTATCAATCGGTCGTGATACACTAATTAGACTGTATTTTAGGCTGTCTATCAAGTAGACATTCTGAGTATAGTGAGATCCAGTCTTACCTACCTTACCAACCCCAATGATCTCACATTTCATCCCATTTCAAAGGAATAATTACCTCCTTTGAGATCCTCAAGTAAAAGGAACTAGTTTTTGCTTCCTGTCATGTGCTTTGAGCCACCACTATCCATGTACCATATTTAGATGCTCCCCTTCATTTGGACCTAAAAAAGGAAATCAGGGGTTAGTCTTAGGAACACAAACTAGTTTGGGTCCCTTTATATAGGCAAAAGGACGAATTAAATTTCTTTTAGCCCAACTTGGTAGCCTATCTTTCCCTTGAACAAATTCTTTTTTCTTTTGGCTTGCCTTTTCTTTTGCATTACATAAACTTTTATAGTGACCTATTTTACCACAGTGAGTACAAATCTTATTCTCAGGAAGTGTAAGGTACTTGCTTTTGGGATCCCGTTTAGGTGGAAGATTCCCAAAGCCAAGCCCTCCTTTATTGCTACTATGATGTTCCTGTAGCCATGAAAGAGCATCGGAGGACCTGTTCCATTTCTAGTTTATGCTTGACCTTGCCTAGATCCTCCTTCAAAATTCTTACCTGCTCATCCTTTTTATACAACTCATCTTTCTTACCTACATTTTCTTCTAGAGTGAGTTCTGTGCAATTAGTTGTCTTCTTACTTGTTCATAATTTCAGTTTTAGGTTTTTAGATCTAAGTTCTAGGAAATTTGATTCAAATGCATGAACCTGGTTCTTTAGTACAGTATTTTCGCTTATAGTCTCACTAACCCTAAGTTCCAGGTTCTTACACTTTGCTTTCAAAATAACACATTCCTTAGACATCTGGTCCTTTTCATTGTTTATATCCTCAGATTCATCAATGAAATCTAGAAGTAACTTACATAGCCTTGTTTATCTCCATCTTCATCATCTAAGACTTCATCTGAGATTTCTCCCCAAGCAACAACCATAGCCTTTGTTGATCCTTTGTTCTTCTTGGGTTGAACATGTTCCTTCTTCCTATTTCTTCCTTAAGCTCTTTCCTTCTTCTATTAAATTTCCCATTGAGGGTCGTTTTTGATGTGGTGATCAGTCTTCTCACACTTGTAGCAGCCCTCATTAGTATGTTTTTAAGGAACCATTGGTTTTTTGTCGCTTCCACTTCTTGAAGGACCCTTTTCTCTCATTAGGTACTTCTTGAAGTCTTTTGTGATCATAGCCATTTCATCTTCCTCTAGATAAGAACCTTCAGTGATTATGAGTACGGTGCTCCTTTCCTTCTTGGGTACATCCATCTTCATGGTTTGACTTCTAAGTTCAAAAGCAGTGAGATTTCCAATCAGCTCATCCAACTTAAGAGTGGAAATCTTCTTTGATTCCTAAACAACCGTGATTTTTCTTTACCAAGAGACTGGCAGAACCCTTGTCAAAATCTTCTCAACTTTGTCTTCTTCAAGAATAATCCTTCCAAGAAACTTAAGTTCATCTGTTAGTGTGGTGAACCATGTATACATCTCTTGGATGGGTTCCCCTTTTTTCATAGTGAAATTCCTATATTGAGAATATAGTAGAGTTCCTCTGGACCTCTTCACTTGAGGTGTTCCTTCATGAGCCACTTGCAAAGTGTCTGAAATTTTCTTAGCAGTAGTACAACTTTGAATTCTGTTGTACTCGTCTGGACCAAGTCCACACACAAGCCCTTTCTTGGCGTTGGCATTTTTTTCCCATTTCCTCAAGTATTAGCAGTGGAGTCAACTCTTATTTTTGGAACATCTACTCCTTCCGCATTCTTCTTCATGGTAGCCATGAGACCATCAGTGACAATGTCCCATAGCTCATAGTCCTCTCCTATGATGTGGTCTCTCGTTCTATTTTTCCACCAGGAGTAGTAATGGCCATTGAAGAGTGGAGGCCTAGGAGTTGATTGTCCTTCCCAATTCCCAGGTGGTGCACTCATCTTGATCTTCTCCTAAGGTGTTAGCCTCTTCAAGGATAACCCGCTCTGATACCAATTGATGTTTTAACTTCAATACCACACAAGGGGGGGGGGTGTTTGTGTGCTGTCTAATTTTTTGCCTAACCTGATTATGGAAGGACTCGGTTCTTCTAAGTGTTCCTTAACCTACTATTGTTGAAATAGTAAATGCAGTAAGTAAAGAACACAAGTATTTTACGTGAAAAACACCTGGTTCAAAAGGTGAAAAAATCACTACATACTTCCGGTAGGATTTTTCCAAACTCTCCACTAAATCACTAAGCCAAAAACTGCACTTACAAAAACACTTTTGTAAACCTAGGACTAACTCTAATCCCTTGTAGCAAACAACCTCTAACTGTTGCGACAACTTCAAGTGAACTCCAACTTGAATACTCTGAGTACCTATTATAATTTCTTCTAGATAATGTTGAAAGGTACAAAATGAAAATACCTACTACAATTGAACTAGAAGAAAAGATAGACACTTGGAACTGGTTCTTCTATCTGGTTCATGTAGGTTCAGATTCGCACAGTTGAATCTCACACGAATTGCTTGCAAAATGCCTTGCTATTTTACACCCAATTCACGTTTAACTTCTGTGTTTGTGCATTACTGTAGAATGAGAACATCCTGCAATATATAGAGTTAGGAAATCAAGAAATAACTAGAGATCTAATGCTACTCTTCCTCGGTGGAAGAGTTCTAGATGATCTCAACTTCTAACTCCCCTCTTATCTTGGATAATGTTCTCTTTGAGTAAGGAGTCATTCTCCTTATCAATTATGCAACCTTTTCGATCAGGAGATATCAATTATACCAAGTTAAGTTTATCTCCTTCATGTGCATCTCATATGCTCGACTCTGGCGGTGTCTATGCACACAAGTGATGGACCTGGTTCATTCCTGAGCTTCCTTTATCAATCTTCAAAACTAACCTTCACTTTGCCAACAATTTACTTGCTTGAGTTATTGGGATGGTTGGCAAACCGAAAACCTTAAATATGAATTTCAATCACAACAAGTACGTTTTGTCTTTGCTGGGTAAGTTTGAACCTCTTCCAACTTAATAAAGCATTTGCATTTCTTGAGAGTAGATGTTGGTAAGTATCGATTAAGGAAGGAGCTTTAGTAGAACTGAAGTCTACATGGTTTACCAATAAAAAGAATAGAGAAAGTGAACTTTAGTAAACTATCAAACTTGTTTTGATAAGTAAGTTACAAATAGAAAGATTCCATGATGTAGATATATCCTTTAATTCAAACATATATTTTACTCTCATATGGGCTATATCAAGGGAGGTGAATTTTTAAGATATTGTATCTCTTTTGCCTTTTTGTGTAGAATCAGTACTAGTCTTATACTGGGGTAACTCTTTCCATTGTTGTGTAGATTTTGCTTGATTTTAGAATGACTTACATGGGTATCAGAATGGTATGTAGTAAACTTGTCCTTGCTTCTTGTGGTTGTTTTTTCATAGTATATAACGTGATTAGTTAAAGCAAAATTTCAAGGAAAACATGACCTGTTGATATACTAGAAACTAATATGGAAAGCAATATAATTTAATAAATTCTCGTACGTATCTAAAAAATAAAGGCATTATCACCATTTGTTGGAATTAAAGTGTTTTTTGTTTCCAGTGAAATTTATACAAAACTCGTATTGATATAGAAGATTCACGTAGCTCATCTCTACTAGCTAAAAGGTTCTAAGTCCTGTGGTAGGTATTATATTTTGACATAGCTTCATATCAGTCGTGTGAAAGTTTTATGAGTATCTTGTTGCACTGGTCCATAGAACTTAGTCTTGTACACATATTGTACTTATGTTTAAGTTCTCGTCAAAAACAATTATTCTTAAGTTGGCTACAATTTCTAGAGAAATTTAATTTCAACTATTTGTGACACATACCGTATGACTATGCCTAAGGTTTTGCCGAGGTTATTGTGCATATTTTTCTGTCACTTATTTAGGAGCTTCATTAATAGCATGTAAGCATAATCTAGCATCTATGTTTAAGGAAAAGAACTTGGCGACTATTACATTTGCTAATGAACTTGGCGTGCAAATTCCTTTTACTTCTCCAAGCTAATATACTGCTTTTTTTTTTTTTTTTTGGTTCCTTCTCGATTATAAAAAAGAAAGAATCTCTCTTTCATTATTTGCACATACATTTTTCTCGCTTATTATTCCATCAAGTCGTTTCTGCTAATAAATGTTAGGTGAGGGAGTTGACTGAAAAAGAATATGACAGACTGATATTGATGGAGTCTTCAATATGTTTTTTCACATTATATTTTACCTTTTGACACAGTTTTTTTATAACTTCAGGTCACACACTCTGATGTTCAATAATTTAGGGGTGGAAGACTTTAATTTGATGAAAAATTACAAAAATTATTTGAAGACTATCATTCGACATGATTCGTTATATAATAGCATTAACTATTCAGTTCAAACAATATAAGTTTATTTTTAAGTTAATGTGACATTGATTTTTTTATTTGTACTTCCTTTTGTTTGTTAAGATTTAGTAAGATATATTATATTTTTGAATTAATATTAATCTATTTTGTTATTTGGAACATATTCTTGATGAATTGAGTAAATATTATTAATGGTGCCTCAATTATTTCCATTACAACTTATGACTTTTAGAACTAAAAATAATTGTTGTTAAAGATATTGGCTTTTAGCGATAATTTAGTTGAATATATCAGCCATTGAAATGGACACTAAGAGTGCAAACTATGACATTTTTACAAGGGATACTATTGCAATTTTAATTGCCACAAAATAATTGCCGTTAAAGATACGAACTTTTAGTAGCAATTGTTTTAAATTTAGTAGCTATATAAAAGGACACTAAATGAGCATAATTAGTTGTTTTAGATTGGGTTTAGCGGCCTTCATAATTGCTGCAAACAATTGCCGTTAATGTTAATTGTTTTTAGCGGCAATAAATCATATATTTTACCAGCTTTTGTCATAAAGGCTGCTAAAGGCTTTGCCGACCCCAACATCAGCGGCTATACGCCAATGGCCGGTAGTCAGGGGACCATCAGTGACAATGTCCCATAACTCATGGACCTCTCCTATGATGGGGTCTCTCATTCTGTGTTTTCACCAGGAGTAGTACTGGCCATTAAAGAGTGGTGGCCAAGCAGTTGATTGTCCTTCCCAATTTCCAGGGCTGCTACATGTGTTGGAAGACTAATCACCACATCAAAAACTGCCCTCAATGGGAAATTGAATGGAAGAAGGAAAGAGCTGAACAAAGAAACAGGAAGAAGGAACAAGTTTAACCCAAGAAGAACAAAAGATTAACAAATGCCCTGGTTGTTGCTTGGGGAGAAAGATCAGATGAGGACTCTATTGATGAAGATGGAGATGAACAAGCACTTATGGCAATTGGAGAATCTGATGAGAAATCTGAGGTAATTGTAATTCATCTCAAAGACAAGATTAAATTTTGGTCTAAAGAAAGGGTATATGAGTTACTTCTAGATTTCATTGATGAATCTGAGGATATAAATAATAAAAAGGAACAACAGCCTAAGGAATGTGTGATTTTAAAAGCAAAGTGTAAGAACCTGGAACTTAGAGTTAGTGATACTGTAAGTGAAAATAATTCACTAAAGAACCAGGTTCATGCATGTGAATCAAATGTTCTAGAACATAAATCTGAAAACGTAAAACTGCAATTAGGAACAAGTAAGAAGACAACTGATTGCACACAACTCGCTCTAGAAGAAAATATACGTAAACTAAAAGCTGCGTTGTATAAAAAGGATGAGCATGTATGAATTTTGAAGGAGAATCTAGACAAGGTCAAGCATGCACCAGACAGAACGTGTAAATGGAACAGGTCCTCTGATGCTCTTTCATGGCTACAAGAACATCATAGTAGCAATAGAAGAGGACTTGGCTTTAGGAATCAGCCACCTAAATGGGATCCCAAAAGCAAGTACCTTACACTTCCTGAGAACAAGGTTTGTACTCACTGTGATAAAAAAGGTCACTATAAAAGTGAATGTAATGCAAAAGAAAAGGCAAGTTAAAAAAACAAAGAATATGTTCAAGTGAAGAATAGGCTACCAAATTGGCTAAAAAGAATTTGATTCATCCTTTTGCTTATAGAAAGGGACCCAAACTAGTTTGGGTTCCTAAGACTAACCTCTGATTTTCTTTTGCAGGTCCAAGTGAAGGGGAGCAGCCAAATATGGTACATGGATAGTGGCTGCTCAAAGCACATGACAGGAAGCAAGAACAGTTCCTTTCACTTGAGGACCTCAAATGAGGTAATCTCTCCTTTGGAAATGGGACGAAAGGTGAGATCATTAGGGTTGGTAAGGTAGGTAAGACTTAATCTCACTCTATTGAGAATTTATACTTGATAGATGACCTAAAATATAGTCTAATTAGTGTATCACAACTGTGTGATAGAGGTAAATTGATAGCATTCACCTCTACCAAATGCTTTGTGATTAGTCTTAACATGGACAAGATTGTTTTGCAAGGAAAAAGAGTGAATGATATATATATTGTAGATCTGTCCACACTTTTAGAAAATGAACTAACTTGATTAAGTGTGTTGGACAATGATCCCCTTCTTTGGCACAAGAGACTTGGACATGCAAGTCTAAGCCAACTCACCAAATTATTCTCCAAGGACTTGGTGATAGGACTACCTAACATCAAGTTCAACGAAGACAAAGTTTGTGAGGCTTGTTCAAGGGGGAAACATGTAAGATCCTCTTTTAAATGCAAGAAAGTGGTAAGCACCACCAGAAAGATGGAACTTGTCTATATGGATCTCTGTGGTCCAATGAGAACATAAAGCAGTGGTCATAAAAGATATGTGATTGTGCTTATTGATGATTACTCTAGGTTTACTTGGACATTTTTTTTTAATATCTAAAGATGAAAATTTTTATATGTTCACTTCTTTTGTTAGAAAAACTCAGAAAAAACTAGGTAATCAACTTGCATCAATTAGGTCTGATCATGACACTAAATTTGAAAATGCTAAATTTGCTGAATTTTGTGATGAGCATGGCATAGATCATAATTTTTCTGCTACTATGACTCCATAATAAAATGGAGTAGTTGAAATAAAGAATAGGACACTTGAAGATATGGCTAGGATATGCTTCTTTGTAGTAAACTGCCCCATAACATCTGGGCAGAAGCTGTAAATACTGCATGCTACATCATAAATAGGTGCATGACTAGAATTCTTGTTGAGAAGACTCTCTATGAGTTACTTAAAGGGAGAAAACCAAATAAATCCCATCTTAGGGCATTTGTATGCAAGTGCTTCGAGCATAACAATGGTAAAGACTCTTTAGGAAAGTTTGGCCCCAGAAATGACGAGGGAGTATTCTTGGGATATTCTTCACATAGTAAAGCTTATAAGGTCTATAACAAAAGAACTATGTGTGTTGAAGAATGTGTTCATGTGGTTTTTGATGAAACTAACATTATTTCTGAGAGACATGAACATGATGATGAAGTAATTGGACTAGTAAGAAACTTAAATGAAACCACAGCCCAGAGTGAAGCTGAAGTAGAAGAAGGAATAGGTGATGGAACATGTTCATCCACCCAACGCAACATGACAGGGGGAATAGAACAAAGAGAAAATGATCCTCAAATCTCAAATGGAACTTGTCCATGAACCTGTTCCGCAACAACAAAACACTGAAGGAACATCAAGGAGAAACTAACTGGTTGTGAAACCTTACTAGTATCAAAGTTCTCATCCCATTGAGAACATAATTACTGATCCAACCTCTGGCATCAAAACCAGATCTTCAATAAAGAACCTGTGTGCTTTTGATGCTTTATTATCTATTATTGAACCTAAAAATATTGCTAAGGCTTTGCACGATGCAGACTAGGTAAATGCAATGCAAGATGAACTCAACCAATTTGAAAGAAGTCAAGTTTGGCATCTGGTACCAAGACCCCTAGATAGATCAGTAATTGGCACAAAATGGGTATTCAGAAACAAACTTGATGAGGATGGAACAGTTATAAGGAACAAGACAAGATTGGTGGTTCAAGGATATGGTTAAGAGGAGGGCATAGACTATGATGAAACCTTTGCTCCAGTTGCAAGGTTGGAAGCAATAAGACTCATCATAGCTTTTGCTGCTTACATGGAATTCACCCTTCACCAGATGGATGTTAAGAGTGAATTCCTAAATGTCTACCTAAAAGAAGAAGTGTCTGTTCAGCAACCTTCAGGGTTTTTAAGCAAGGAGAATCCTGATCATATGTACAAACTTGACAAAGCACTCTATGAGCACAAGCAGGCTCCAAGAGCATGGTATGAAAGAATATCAAAGTTTTTTCTTGAGCATGAGGTGCTCTTTCTATCCACATAAAATACCTATTGAGAGGAGGAAGATGAATCAGATGTTGAGAAGGACAAGATGGCCAAGTTTGGCAAGAGGACAATAATGAAGGGTAGACTCCTCTGGGATTTGGAGGAGGAAGGAATGGTGCTACTGTTGGAGAAATTAGAATTGTAAGGCTGGAAGGACATGGTCCTTCATATGGATGGTAGGTTTGCTAGAAATGAGTTATTGAAATTATGGAAAATGCTGGGGTGAAGAATGGAAAGGGTTACCAGCTTGGTGAAAGGGGTGCAAATCTCTTTCAATGAGAAGGAGTTGGGACAAATTCTAGGCTTACTTGCTGAGGGGTACAATGACTACTCAAAGCTTAAATGGACAAGCTTAGGAAACCTTCCTACTTCCCTGTCCATTACCAGAAAATTCATTGACAATCAGGAGGAAATAAAGCCCAAGGATGTGTACTAGAGTGAGATGAATCCATCCCACAAGGTGCTGTTCGAATTTGTCAACAAATGTGTTATGCCCAGGCAAGGAAGGAGGCACACTGAAAACTTCATGGACTTGGTCCTAATGGAGTGTTTGGATAGTGGGAGGCAGATTAATTGGCCTGGATTCATAATTCAACTTCTTGATAGGGTTATAAATGGATCCAAGACTCATGCCATTCCCTATGGCTTCATTCTCATAGCTGTGCTTGCACATTTCAAGGTACCTCTGAAGAAGTGGGGGTGGCTACAAGAAAAGATCATTTTGGGGAAAATACTCTGATTGCTTGTGACTATGAAGTCCATTCCACTAGTGAATAGCAAGGTCAAAGCCTTGGTGCAGGAGAGTGGGGCTAAGGATACTGATCTGGCAAGAGAAAAGGAGAATAATGATAGCATTCTTCCTGATGTGCGGAAACTCCTCCAAGCCAAAAACCAAGCACCTAGTTCTTCCCAGCCTTAAGCTCCTAGACTAGTGTAGATCATCCAGTGACCCAGTTTGGGATTTTTTTTGTGTTGGCTCAAGGTTCCAGTGTTTTTATTTCTTTTTATGCTTTGTGGAAGAATCGTATTAATCATCAATGAATTCACTGTTTTTGCTCTAACTGTTTGTTTATATTTCTTTGATGGTTAAAATTCTTAGCTTGGTTCATGTCCATGATTGCACTTGAAGTAGCCCCGGTGGCCATGTGTATGTTTTAAAATATAGTTATCTCACATTTTTATGCAACTTTTAGATGATGCCAAAAGGGGGGAAAAGTTGTGCTTTACACTTTGAACAGTGATGTTTATAGCCTAATGAACCCGGTCCTTGATGATAAGTGATAAAAATGAAAACATTGTGTTGATGTTGCGCTAAGTTGAAACAGGGCCTAAGATTATGAAAAGCACAGAGTTTGTCATTATTAAAAGGGGGGAATTTGTTGGCCCAAGTGAAAGTTAGTTTTGAAGATTGACAAAGGAAGCTCAGACATGAACCAGGTCCATCCCTTGTATGCATAGACACCGCTAGATAAACTTAACTTGGTATAATTAATATCTCCTAATTGAAAATGTTGCATAATTGATAAAGTGAAGGACTCCTTACTCAAAGAGAACATTATCCAAGATATGGGAGGAGCTAGAAGTTAAAATCAACTAGAACTCTTCAACCAAGGAAGAGTAGCATTAAAACTATAATTATTTCTTCATTTCCTAACTCTATATATTACAGGATGTTCTCATTCTACTGTAACACACAAACGCAAAAGTTAAACGTGAATTGAGAGAAAAATAGCAAGGTTGTTTGCAAGCAATTTGTGCGAGATCCAAGTGTGCGAATCGGAAGCTACATGAACGAGATAGAAGAACTAGTTCCAAGTGTCTATCATTGTAACGACCCGGTCGGTCGTTACGTAGAACTTGCATTAAAATTACTGTTATTGACTTGTCATAGGTTGTTTATAGTGTTCTTATTGTGTTAGAGTTGGTAGGCTCGGAATTATAATGTTTGTGGTGAGAATGCCATTTAGTCTTAAAAATAGCCTTAAAATGGGAAAAGTCAATTGAGGGTTGACTTATTGGTAAAAGACCTTAGAATACAGATTTTATAGCTCGGATAGCTTCGTTAGGTGATTTGGGACTTATGAATGTGCTCGGAATATTTTTGTGACGTCCGGTGTAGAATTAGGCTTGAATTAACGAAAGTTAGTTTTTTGTGATTTCCGGTCGGCAGTGGAAAATAGGCTATCAGGGTCGGAATGGATTCCAGAAGTTGGAACAAGTTCGTAATGTAATTTTGGATGTGTCTGCAAAATTTCAGATCAATCGGAGTTGCTTTGGATAGTTTTGGCATCATTGGTGGATTTTAGAAATTTCAAAGTTCTTAGGCTTGAATCCGATGTAAATTTGGTGTTTTGATGTTAGTTTTGGTGTTTTGGGAGTGCAACAAAGTTTTAATAATCAATTATTTTGTGTTGGTAACTTTGGTTGGGGTCCCGAGGGGCTCGGGATGGATTTTGGTTGGTTAACGGGCATTTTTTGACTTAGAGAATTGTTGGTTTTCTAGTTTTTGTGCAGTAGGGATATGTTAATCGCGATCTCATGGAAAGGGCGGCGATCGCGTAGAACACTCTGAGGGCCAGGCGAAATTGTGCATGGTGATCGCGTGAATCAGGTTGCGATCGCGTAGGTTTGGAAGAAGGTGAAGTGCGATCGCGTGGGCTAGGTCGCGATCGCGTAGGGTCATGACAGGCGCGTGGGGGTGAGGTCAATTGGTCTTCGCGATCGCGTGCATTTGGTTGCGATCGCATGAGGTTGAGCTGTTGTAAACCGCCATCGCGTGGCTTTGCCGCAATCGCAGTGAAGAAATCACTGGGCAGTATATAATTAAACCCTCCGCGTCTTAAACCCTTTTTACACCATTTTTGTACGGACAAGGAGCTTTGGGGGAGTTTTTCGAAGAGGGAAATCATTGTTCTTCATAGAGGTAAGTATTTTGGACCTTAAAACTCATTTATGGATGATTATAGAGCATAATATCAGTGTTAAATTCACAAAAATTAGTAGAAAAAGGTGGGTTTAGGGCTTGAGATTTTGAGACTTTTAGGGATTGATTTGAGGGTCAAACGAACTCCGATTTTAGTTTTCATTATATGGACGGACTCGTGGGATGATGAAGAACAGTTTGGTATACAAATTTCTGAGTTTTGCGACGTGGGCCTGGGGGTCGGGTTTTGACCAAATTCGGGTTTTGGACTAAATTTGATATTTTTCGATTAGAATTTATTCCTTAAGCATAAATTGATGATAAAAATCTGAACTTGGTGGATTTGGAGCACTCAGAGGCCGGATTTAGAGGCAAAGGCACTGCAGAATAGTATTTTAGCCGGTTTTGAGGTAAGTAACGCTTCCAAACTTGGTTTTGAGGGTTCGAAACCCCGACCTAAATGATTTACGACTATAATTGAGGTGACGCACATGCCAAGTGACGGGCATGCGGGCTTGCACCGAGTATTTGTGGCCTGGCTTATCCCATGGCACCGCTTAGTAATTATTCCCTGATGATATCTGTGCTTTTGTTAATGTGGTAATTGTGAACCTGTTATAAATCATGTTATGTATAAATGCTAGGCTCCATGCCGGAAATGCTGAGACCCGAGTGGTCGTATATTACTGTCTCATGTTGTGATTATTTCATGTCATATACTCAGTCCTGTGATACCATATCATTTCATATCTCAGTGTCAGTATTGTTAATTACATGCATACTTATCATTGTTTCGGGCTGATGGAAGCATTTGTGATCCATGTGAGTTAGACTGAAGAGTAATGACTGAGTGAGGCCGAGAGCCTGTTACTGAGACAGTTATGAGAATGGACTGCATACCTCAGCGATATTTAAATCATGCCTTTGTTGTCTTGATATGGCGCTTGGGCCACTAGGGCCCCTCCGGAGTCTTTACATCCCCCAGTGAGCGCATTGATGTGAGGGATGGATCTTCTCTGGACATGGATCTTGTCCGAAGTGGATGTTATGTGATGGATGGATCTTCCCTGGGCATGGATCTTGTCCGAAGCTGATGTATGATAGGGGTGGATCTTCTCTGGATATGGAATCTGTCCGAGTGTTGTATTCCGGAGATGGATCTTCTCCGTGGGGGTTGGACTGGCCTTTTTCCTCAGTACGGAGTGACTACGGTCACCGGTGTTTATGCATATTACAGGATGGAACTTCCCTGGGCCTGAGAGCCACATATAGTACTGAGTGGACTTCTGTGGGAAAGCTGTGAGCACTATGTGCATATCCATACTGGTTTCATACATATATTTTATGATGGCATGTAAAGTATACTGGCATACTTGGCATATTTACTCATCCTGATAAACTGTTAGCATGTCTAAATTCTACATATTATTTAATGTGAAATTTTGAGGTTTTGTCCGTCACTGCTTCTCAGCCAATAGTTTTGGTTCGTAACTTCTGAGTTGGTGTACTCACGTTATCCCCTGCACCTTGTGTGCAGATTCAGGTACACCAGGACCCGGTAGCGGACATTGAGCAGCAATCAGCGTTTCTATTGGAGTTGTCGAGGTAGCAGCTGGTGATCGCGACCTCGCCTTCTCTTTCCTGTTCTACCTGTTCTTCTTTATTTTGAGACAATGTTGTCCATTTCTCCTTTTCTTTTGCTTTATGTTATAGTAGCTCATGACTGAGTGACACCGAATCCGGGTTGGAGGTTTTAAATTTAGTTTCTTCGAATATTGTTTTAAACTTCAGATTCTTAGTATTATTAATAAATTCGTTTAAAATCGCATTTTTATTGGAAATTGAACTTAGTTTAGTTAAAAAGGGAGGCTTGCCTGGTTCCATGACAGACGCCATCACGACTCCGAAATTTAGTCGTGACAATCTTTTATTCTAGTTCAATTGTAGTAGGTTATTTCATTTTGTACTTTTCAGCTGTATGTAGACACAATTGTAATAGGTACTCAGAGTATTCAAGTTAGAGTTAACTTGAAGTTGTCGCAACAGTTAGAGGTTGTTTTCTACAAGGGATTAGAGTTAGTCCTAGGTTTACAAAAGTGTTTTTGTAAATACAGCTTTTGGCTTTAGTGGAGAGTTTGGGAAAATCCTACTGGAAGTAGGTCGTGATTTTTTCACCTTTTGAGCCAGGTGTTTTTCACGTAAAATACTTGTGTTCGTTACTTTACGCATTTACTATTTCAGTAGTCAGGTTAGACGAAAAATTGGACACCACATAAATCACCCCCTCTTATGTGGTGTTGATGTTAAAACATCACAAATATAAAGATAGAAAATAATGTTAATTTAACTGAATAAATAAATAATCTTTTCACTTTGTAGTAATACATTGATAATTAAAACTATTGTAACTTTCCTTTTTGTAAGAACAATAGGTGTGATGCATTATGTCCTGAATTGTATTTCTTTGTGTGCTCTTTTTAGAGGTGAGTAGGCATTTTGCAGCAATGGTTGCTGCTATAAAGAAATATCTTGGAAGAGGGAATGGATAAACCAGAGACTGATAATGTATATGGTATTATTGCTTGATAGTAATTGAGTCAAGTAAGGATGATGGCAAATTTATCTGTAGCAGCAACTTGCAAAAAGAAGTGAAGGTGTTAGACTTGATTGACTAAATTTGCATTGGCATCAAATATGAAAATCTAGTAGTGACAACTTGTTCAAGGACATCATTCTTTAAGTGAGACGTGTAAATAAAATCCTTTCCACTGCTGCATAAATCACACGATGTTTCCAAATATCAAGTCGTACTTTTACAGAAGCTTCTCCAGTTTATTTTATTCCAAGGCAAGAAAGAATCAACTGCATAGAAGTTCACTGACATAGCAAAGGAAAGAAAACATTTTTTATATTAATATTAACTTATGCTTGAGCAAAATGTTACTACAAGTTACAAAAGAAAGTTGGATGGTAAAGATGTGGTAGGTGATTATGGTATCTGACAATATTTTGAATGCTTTTTGAAAGTCTATATAAATGATATTGATTGATGATGTTAAAGTAACCTGCTTGCGTTAACTTTGATTATGTTATTATAATATACTAATCAATCCTATAATAATGCACACATCATATAACCAATAATCTCAATTGAGTAGATTATTTTCTCTTCATTATTTGTTTATTATTTTGAACAGGCTTTTGTATTAAATAATTCACCTAGAAACTATCACGCCGTAGTATTATACAAAAAATTATTCTACCTAGGCTAGTGTTTAATGAGTGTGATAACCTAGATGAAATTAAATAAAGAGATACGAATCAAAACC
Organism: Nicotiana knightiana; assembly: GCA_005239525.1. Lineage (NCBI taxonomy): Eukaryota > Viridiplantae > Streptophyta > Magnoliopsida > Solanales > Solanaceae > Nicotiana > Nicotiana knightiana. Next base: position 75,116 of record ML428288.1, read on the forward strand.
TAGAAAATTGGACAAGTGGCCTCGTGTAGCAATTACTATGTGTTATTGTTAAGTTCCATACAAGCGGTGTAACGACCCGACTGGTCGTTTTGCTTTCTAGAATTCTGTTTTCCTAAATAAGACTCTCCGTATGTGCTTTTACTATTCTATGACTTGCGAGGATGGTTAGTTTGAGATTTGGAAAGGTTCGGGTTAAAATTGGAATACTTGGTTCCCTAAGTTGGCCTTAAAAGGCTAAGTTTGACTTCGATCAATGATTTGAGTAAACGACATCGAAATCGGTACTTGATGGTTCCAATAGGTTCGTATGATGATTTTGGACTTGGGCGTATGCTCGGATCGGGTTTTGGATGACCCGGGAGCGTTTCAGCGCCTAACATTAATAGTTGGTTCTTTGAAGGTTTTTGAAGTTTTTTAAATTTGGTTTAGAGTAGGTTTTGGTTATATCGAGGTCTGAATGGAATTTCGAGGTTGGAAATAGTTTTGTAATGTCATTTAAGACTTGCATGCAATATTTGGTGTCATTCTGAAATGATTTGATAGGGATCAGACGTGTGGAAGTCTTTTTAGAAGTTTTTAAGTTCATGAGTCAATCCAAGCATTTTGGCGCCAGATTCATAGCTTTTTAAGTTATCTCCATATTTTGATCACTCGAGCGAGTTTGTATGAGGTTATTACATTTGTATGAGTAATTTCTGTGGAGACCCCAGGCTCGAGTAAGTTTCAGACGTTCGGGAGGATGAGAAAACACTTCAGTTTTCTGGTGTTTATTGCTGGTGTTGCAGGTCTCGCAAATGCGAGAAATTTATAGCATTTGCGAGCCTCGCATTTGCGAGAAAAACTTCACAATTGCGAAAAAGCTTGACCCGGGCTAGTGTTCACATTTGTGACACTTGAGCCGCATTTGCGACCACAGCAGTGTTTGCATTTGCGACACTTTTGTCGCATTTGCGACCTTAGCAGCTGAAGCCCAAGTTCCGCATTTTCGAGAGATTTGTCGCATTTGTGACCTTGACATTTGCGAACCTGATGTCGCAAATGCAACATCAGAGAGCTGTGCCGAGCTCATTTAATGCGGGACTTAAACAATTTATCTCAATTTCTTTCATCTCTTGGGCAATTTTTGGAGTTTTTGGAATAAAGTTTTCACCTAGCATTTTTAGGTAAGTAATTTCTACACAATATGTGTTAAATACATAGATTATGGGTAGATTAACATGTAAAAGTTTGTGAAATCAAGGGTTTAGATAAAAACCTAGGTTTTGGGTAAAATTGGGATTTAACCACTGTCGCGCCTCCCTTTTTCCTCGCGGATTCCGGGGTTTCGACAACTTTTTGGAAAACTCATTTCCTTTTGGGAAGGGGTATGGAATTTGAATAGTCGCCACCTAACGGATTTAAGGTGCGTTAGCTCACCTAATGCAAGTAACTCATAAACCTGTTTACATTACCAGATATTGGGTAAGGGCTCGAAATTACCTCGAGGGGAAGGTGTTAGGCACCCCTCGAGGTCCACAACGCTGGGTCCCGGCCAAACTCGTTTTAGTGAATTAGTCATAAAGCAATTTAAACAAGTAAAGGTCATTTTAAAACGGGAATAATAGGGGTCCTGGGTTTATTAGCCTGTAGGATCACTTATGTGCCATACTCGGTAAATTTTCCTCAAATAGAGGTGTTACACGTAGCATTAGCGCACAGGTCATCATATCCTTTACTACCCAATTACCCTCCCCTTAATTACTACTTAAGCAATTCTAATTCAATACGTACTCTATGTGTGCATTACCCACCCCTTTACCTATGGCCCTGGAGGTGTTTAGGACCTCTATTAAGGTGGTTTTAGACTCACCTATGGTGCTTAAAAGGAGAAAATCTAAGCGACAAATAAAATAGATAGCACTGTCATATAACAAAGCAGTCAAAGGCTCACATTTATCTCAACAAATAAGAAAACAATTGCACGTCTCAAACATCAATTTTAAACACTTTAAAGTCCTATAGCAGGATATGTAGGTGAGAACAAAAGCAGAATATGCAACATTTGTTAAGGCGAGGCAGTGAACATCTAATTAATTTACCTATTGATTTTTATGGCTTACTGAATCTGGGCAGGACCCTATAGACATAGTCTCTAAGCGTGAATCAAACCATAATAATATACTAGCGAGTGACTTATAACAAGCCGATTTTTATCTATTTAGACCCTATATGCATGTTGTCTATGCACTGAAAATGATCACAAGCATTACTTTAGGACATATAAACACGGAAATTGATTTTTACATATTTATCTCTACAAACATGATATCTAAGTGTCAAGCTATTTTTAGACTTATTCCTTATAGGCATGAAGACTAAGTTTCATACTGATATCAAATATGATTTCCTAAGGACATGATATCTAAGTGAGCAGAATATTATACGAATTTGATAATTCCCAAAGGAAGATCCTATAGGTATGGTTTCTAATGCACATTGAGACTTGAATATATGCATGAACATGAATTTTGTTACAGAATTGATAAACGTCCCATAACAGGATTTCTAAGATGTAAAGTAGAAATTCAGGTCAAATAATGAGATAAGTTCTATAGGCATGATAACAATCACAACAATCTTATATGCATGATTTCTACCCGATCCCAACAAAGATATATAAAAATCCCTCCCAGCTCTACTAATAACCCCGATATCTATTTTTACGAGAATTATTATTACAGACCAAATGTAAAATGAATTGCAGAATGAATACTGCTATACTATAGGGAGCCTGGATAGGCCCAAATGCAAACCTGGGAAACCAGGCCTTCAACCAAGTCTGCAGTGCCAGTATCTCATAGTACCAAAATGGTATCCTGGTGTGTCAAAGTTCCCAAGGGCCTCAAGGACCCCAGGCAATGCTCACACCAGAAACCCTTTAAAAATAGTTTCTTGCATAAGTGTGGAAGAGCCAACCCCTGTGTGTCAGAGATCGAAGGAGTCTTATGGACTCCTAGGCAGTGCTCACACTGGAGGGGCACGACCCTAGGTATTCTAAGAGTAGGAGTTGAAAATAGTGTATGAAAATAAGGAATAGTTTTAAGAAAATAGTTTAGGAGTAAAATAGGAATAAACAGAGTCATTGCAGCACTCTGAATTTCAACAAAGGTTTCCAGCAATCAAGCAAGGGACAAAAACAGGATCACAACCATTTCAAAGCAAAGCTTCACATTCCTTAGATTAGTTCATTAATTAACACTAGGTGGGCATATATCATGTTATAAATAAACAACTACATAAAGAAGGGTAGCAGGGGTTAGGAACATAGAGGTCATTAGTCTGGAACACATAAGACAGGGTGCGAATGGAAGCATGCTAGTTAACAGATCATAAAGCAGGTGGACATCATAGGACATAACAGCAGGGATAGACATGTTGATTAAAAAGCCACAAACAGGAAGCACATAAGTTAATGTGGTAACAACCAGATTACTGAATGGGACATAACATACTGATGAAGAGTCATAAACAGGGAAACACATAAGTCTAACTGCATGTGATAACAACCAGATTACTAAATAGGACATAGCAATAGAAGAAACAAACATGAAGGGCATAGGTCTAAGTACACAATAGTATTCATGTTGATTGTGAGCAATAGACAGGAAAGTCAGAGGAGTCTGGCTTTATGGAAGTACTCAGGCTAACTAAGATCAATAAATAGGGAAGACATAGGTAGTCATGCTAATTGAAATAAATACACAAGAAAGACATGGCTTAAAACTACAGAGACGTGGTCATACTAATTAAAAGAAATAACATGAAAGATAGAAGTTTAAATACAAAAGTAAACATACTGATTAAAAGCAATAACATGAAAGCACATGGGTTTAATCTTCATAACAAATGAATGACAAGAGGAGTGGAGACATACAAGTTAAAGATGGTAAACCAGAAGGTGAAATTATGTAGAACTCGGTGGTCTAGCCTTGGCTTTCAGCCGGCTAGATAATGTAGCAAGCACGAATAGCAGAAATGGGGAATGAGAGCAATGTTTGTGTATGTTTGTGTGTTTCTGAATTGTGTTCGTGTGTTAGAAAAATCAGAATGAGAGTATATATAGCACTTAGTAAAGTAAACAAATAAGGCAAGAATAACTCAGATTTCATAAAATAGGGTAATCAAATAAATCAACCAGTTAATTGGGGAACTAACCCAATCAATTAATAAAGAAAATTCGGGAGAGACCCCTTGGAATAGGGACTGTCAATTAATAGTACATATTAGGGTTCAAGTAAAGTAACAAATTAGTCATATACCATATAGGGGTCCATTAAACCCCTAAATTGGAGTAATAGTTTCATTAAGGCAAGTATTACTAATTAAAGTCACAAATAAGGAAATAGGTAAAATCCCAGAGAAATACTGATTTTAACAGGAAAATATAATTCGAACCCTAAGTAAAATCAGTCAATATATTTGATTGACAAAAATAAACAAATAACGGAAAAAGATTGAAGCAGTCAGTGCAAGAAACAGAAAGACCTAGGGTTTAAGCATATATACAAAAAATAGTCGAAGTAGCAAAAGATAATAAGATTCAAACACTTGAAAGTCAAAAATCCTTTTGAAGAAAACATAGAACGAAACCCTAATTTCAGAAAAGCACTGGAATCGAATAGTAATAACGAAAACAGAAGATTTTTTGAGGAAAAATAACAAATAGCACTTAAAACATTTTAGATCTATAAGGATTTGAATAGACCCAAGTAGTCATAAAATTAGGGTTTTTGAAAATGGCAGAGATGAGAGGAAACTCGGTCTAAAACCATAGATGCGAACCATAAATAAGAGGAAAATAGTTCTCACAAACGGAAATGTCCATAGACGGGCTTTTGAGAAAGGTTTCGAACAAAACCAGGTTGAATCTCTTTGAGATTCTATCATAAATCAACGAGTCCAACAACCAAAAGATGTAGAAGGCCGTCAAAGGCCAGAAAATACAGAGAAACCTCATGAAATGTGAGATTTTCCGATGAAGGCAGCTAGGTTTTAGGGGAGTGATTGAGAGAGAAGGGGAGGGATTAGGGAAACGAAGACGACGGGGGAGAGGGAAAAAATGAGATAGGGTTTTGGGAGTTAGGTTAGGTTAAAAAAGGAAGGAAATAGTGTGGACCGTTGATCTCAGAGATCAACGGCCACGATTAAAGAGGGGTTTGGGTCGGGTAGATGAAGGATTGGGCCTGTGTAGGATTTGGGCTTGGATTTAAGATATTTGGGCTGGTATATTTTGGTTGAAACGAAATTCGAAGGGGCTATTTGTTAAATACCCAACTAATTAATAAAATAATTTGTGAAAATAATTAACAAATTATAAAAATGATTTCCATGCATAATAAAAGGTTTAAAATAATTACTCAATATTATAAAAATATAAAAAGCTATTTTCTGGTGAAATAATGTAATATGCGTACATGGGCTATTATTGCAATTATGACCCGAAAAATATAAATGTGGATATTTATGGAATAATTAAAGCTTATTACGAATATAAATGGTAAAATTAAGTCATGAAATTGTTATAAAGCCATTTGTGATGCAATTAGTAATTATTTATATAACAAAAATACTAGGATAAATTAATTAAAAAAATCCTTAGAAAAATGCAGAAATTATGGAAAAATATTAGTTGATGCTCATGTACTATTTTGGGAAAAATTGGGTATCAACAACCATAAAAATGGTTATGGAATTTGATGAAAAACATATATTTGAGTTCATAGGGTTATGGGTAACAACTTTCTTGGAAAATTTTCGGAATCCAGACACGTGGGCCCGAGGGTGAATTATAAGAATCTTACATTTAGGGTTGGGTAACCTCTTAAATAGTTGGCATACAATTTTTTGAGTATGTACTAGTTAGTTTATATACTATTTGATTAGTTTTGGGTTGATTCTGCACCGAATTGAGCGTGTGAGCACATTCTTGGACCGAGAAGTAGACCATGAGACGACATAAGTCTCTTTGCTAACCTTCTAAGAGTGAATTAACCCCATATGTGAACTTACATCAATATGTATTTCTATTTGTGGGGGCTACGCACGCACAATGTGACGAGAGTCCGTGTGTATCTACTATTCATGTTTATGTCCGGGTAGATTTAAGCTTACACCATATGTTGTTGATAATGTTTCTTGTTTACGTTTATATGTATATATGGATCAGGCCGTACGTCCTCGGCATAATTCTTGCGTAAAGATATTTGAACCTCTTTTATATTTAATATAGTTTCATGGACTTGAAAGGTGAAAGAATTTGAAGAGATAAATGACTTGATTCTTATTTGATATGAAAGGATTGGTTATTTATTTTCCTGCTCTGAGTTATATTATTATATTGTATGTCATGCTTAATTAGAACTTCATATTATTATATTTCTGTCCTATGGTAAGTGCCGAAGTCTACCCCTCGTCATTACTTCTTCGATGTTCGACTAGATACTTACTGGGTATATGACTTTTACGTACTCATGCTACACTGCTACATTTGCTATGCAGGATCTGAGGCAGGTGCCTCTAGTTATCTGTCTGGCGCGCACGCTTGACTACTGGCTCAAGACTACATGGTGAGTTTCCCTTCCGAGCCGTTCAGCAGCAGCCAAAGTCTCTCTTTTGATTGTTTTCTGTCTATTCTATTTCAGATAGTAGAGTAGAAATCTTTTGTATATTCTGCTAGTAGCCCACATACTTGTGACACCAGATCTTAGCACACACTAGTAAAATTATGATTTTGGTTTTATCCTTATGGTCATATACAATTAGCCGCTTTCGTTTGTTAAGTTAAATTGTTTTCTTACTAAATCTATTAAACTAAAGAAAGGCATTTACTTGGAAGAACTAATTAAAATGGGAATTCAATAGGTTGCTCATTGTTGGCTTGCCTAGCAATGGTGCTGGGAGACATCACGGCCTAAAATGGAATTGGTTCATGATAACATGGTACTAGAGCCTCATGCACATAAGGAGGCAATGCTTAGCCTCATGCAGGATTTGAGATAGTGCTTAGTCTCATGCAAATGTAAGGCAATGCCTAGCCTTATGCATATTAGGAGACAGTGCTTAGCCTCTTGCAAGATTTGAGACAATGCTTAGTCTCATGCAATGGGAAGGCAGAGCTCAGCCTTATGTAATTAAAGAGGCAGGGCTTAGCCTCATGCAAGTTTCGGGACCTGGCTTAGTCCCATCCAAGGTGAAGGTAGTGATTGGACTTATGCAAATGGAGAGGTAGGGCTTAGCCTCATGCAAGATTCGGGTTAGGGCTTAGTCCCATGCAACATCGGGGACAAGGCTTAGTCCCATGCAAGCTGAAGGCAATGCTTAGCTTTATGCACATAGAGAGGCAAGGCTTAGCCTCATGCATGTTTGATACAGAGCTTAGTCTCATGTAGATAAAAGGTAATGCTTGGCCTTGTACGCATATGGAGGCAGCGCTTAGCCTCATGCAAGATTTGCGAATGGGCTTAGTCGCAATACAAATAGAACAAATAATAGATAATGGCAGAGTATTTCTTAGCTGGAAATTGATTCAGTATCTTTGTTGTTATGAAGATCGTGATTCCAAGGTGTGCATAGTCCATATTCCTGCATTCAAAGAAAAATCGTGAGTTTCGTAGGGGGGTCGGTTCGTGCCTTCGTCGGCTTGCTTGATCTGCTTCGCTCTGTTTGAAGATCCTGTTCAAATTATCGGGGCAGCATTCGCTAAACAGAGTTTATTTCAAAAGCAGGCATATATAGTTTTCAAAGACATAGTAAAAATATAGTTTTAGAAATTAGTTAGATGAACCAGTGACTATGACACGATCAGATACATCGTGAATTCATTTGGTGCTAGCTAAACTGATAGCATTTCTGACTGCATTATATGATGCAATCGGATGAACTTGCTTCAGAATTTTGAGGGTCCTCCTAAAAATTCTGCCCCAGTTTCTGCTTGTGGGGAAAATAGAAATTTTATTGAATTGTGACCGAACCCACATGGCTGCCTATGTATCCTTTCTTAAACGGGAATCAGGTCGAGCGTAGTTCAATTCACATTATATGCGGTAAACATAAATAGTTTACACATAGTATCACTTGACTGTATCTAAATTGATCGACTTTGGCCAGACTTCTCCGTCCATTTCTGCGAGTATGAGGGATCCTCCTGTCAGAACTCTGTAAACCATGTAAGGACCTTGCCGATTGGGAGAGAATTTCCCTTTGGCTTCATCTTGATATGGGAAGATTTTCGTTAACACCAGCTGCCCCGGTGTGAACTGTCTCAGCTTAACTCTTTTGTTGAAGGCTCTCGACATCCTGTTCTGATAAAGTTGTCCGTGGCATACTGCGTTCATCCTCTTTCTGTCTATGAGGGCTAGCTGCTCATAACGACTCATTATCGATTCTGCGTCATTAAGTTCAGCTTCTTGTTTGATTCTCAAGGAAGGAATTTCCATTTCGGCAGGAATAACAGCTTCAGTACCATAAACCAGCAAATAGGGAGTTGCCCCTGTTTATGTGCGGACTGTGGTATTCCCAATAAAGCAAATGGTAGCTTCTCGTGCCATTGTTTATGATTTTCTATCATTTTCCTCAATATCTTCTTGATGTTTTTATTGGCAGGTTCCACGACTCAATTCATATGGGGCCTATATTCTATTGAATTCTTGAGCTTGATTTTGAAAGTCTCACATAGGGCTTTCATCAGATCACTGTCGAGATTGGCCGCATTTTCAGTGATGATGGACTCTAGAACTCCGAACCGACAAACAATCTGGTCGCGGACAAAATCTGCAACGACCTTCTTAGTCACAGCTTTGTAAAATGCAGCTTCAACCCATTTAGTGAAGTAGTCGATAGCCACTAAAATAAACCGATACCCATTTGAGGCGGCGGGCTCCATTGGACCAATAACATCCATTCCCCAGGCAGCAAAGGGCCAAGGTGAGCTTGTTGCATTAAGCTCGTTTGGTGGAACTTTTATCATATCTGCATGTACTTGACATTGGTAGCACTTTTGAACATACCGAATGCAATATGTCTCCATGGTCATCCAGAAATAGCCGGCCCTAAGTATCTTCTTGGCCAGGACAAAGTCATTCATATGCGGGCCGCAAGTCCCAACATGTATCTCCTCGAGCAATTTAGAAGTTTCTTTTGCGTCGACACACCTTAACAGTCCCAAATCAGGAGTTCTTCTATATAGGGTTCCTCCACTGTGGAAGAAATGATTGGATAATCTCTGAAGCGTCCGTTTCTGAGTATGGTTTGCATGCTCCGGGTATTCTACTTTTGCCAGATACTCTTTGATGTCGTGGAACCAACGCCTTCCATCTGTTTCCTCTTCGACATGAGCACAATATGCCGGCTGATTATGGATCCTTACTGGGATAGGATCAATGAATTTCTTGTCTACATGATGTATCATTGATGACAAAAGTGGCCAATGCATCGGCAAACTCATTATTAATTCTGGGAATATGCCGAAACTCTATATTTGTGAACCTTTTCTTCAATTCCTGCACATGGTGCAGATATGGAAATATCTTGGAATTCTTGGTAGCCCATTCTCCTTGCACCTGGTGCACAAGAAAATCCAAATCGCTGATTACTAGCAGCTCCTGAATGTTCATGTCAATAGCCATGTTGAGCCCTAATATGCAAGCCTCGTAATCCACCATATGGTTGGTGCAGGGGAATCTGAGTTTCGTAGATACCGAAAAATGTTGACCAGTTTCCGACACCAAGACGGCTCCAATGACGACTCCTTTGAAATTTGCTGCTCCGTCAAAGAACATTCTCCAACCGTCGTAGTACTCAGCAATGTCTCTCCTACGAATAGTACTTCTTCATCAGGAAAATATGTTTTCAGGGTTCGCATTCTCCTCCCATAGTGTTTTTAGCAAGATGATCCGCTAGTGCCTGTCCCTTGACTGCTTTCTGAGTTACATAGACAATTTTGAATTCGCTCAACATGATTTGCCATTTAGCCAGCCTTTCGGTGGGCATGGGTTTCTGAAAGATATACTTCAAAGGATCCATTCTCGATATGAGGTATGTTGTATGGGCAACAAAGTAATGCCTCAGCTTCTGAGCTATCTAGGTCAAGGCACAACAGGTTCGTTCCAACAGAGAATACCGTGCTTCATAAGGTGTAAACTTCTTACTCAAGTAGTAGATGGCATGTTCTTTTCTTCCTGTCTCGCTGTGCTGCCCAGAACAGCCGAAAGCTCCATCTAGCACTGCAAGGTAAAGTAGCAGTGGTCTACCTGGCTCTTGCGGAACCAAGACTGGTGGCGTTGATAAGTACTCCTTGATTTTGTCCAAAGCCTTTTGACAGTCTTTGGTCGAACTAGTCGCTACGTCCTTCTTCAACATCTTGAAAATTGGCTAACATATAACTGTGGTCTGGGCTATGAAACGACTGATGTAGTTAAGGCTTCCCAGGAAACTCATCACATCTTTCTTGGTTTTTGGCGGTGGTAATTCTTGGATGGATTTGACCTTCGATGGATCCAATTCTATTCCCCGGCGGCTGACGATAAATCCCAATAGCTTTCTGGTGGGAACCCCGAATGAATGCTTTGCAGGGTTTATCTTTAGTTTGTACTTCCGTAGTGTGTCGAAGAATTTTCTCAAGTCCGTTATATGATCTGTGGCCTTCTTGGATTTAATGATAAAATCGTCCAAATACACCTCAATCTCCTTATGTATGATGTCATGAAAGACAGTAGTCATGGCCCTCATGTAGCTGGCCCCAACGTCCTTTAGGCCAAACGACATCATCTTATAGCAGTACACCCCCCATCGTGTAATGAAGCTATTTTCTCAGCATCCTCTTCGTCCATCTAGATCTAATTGTAACTGGTGAAACAATATACAAAGGACTAGAGTTCATTCTTAGCACAATTGTCGATTAAGATGTGTATGTTTGGAAGCGGGAAATCATCCTTTGGGTTAGCTCTGTTGAGATCCCGATAATCGACACAAACTTTAACCTTCCCATCATTCTTCGGAACTGGCACGATGTTGGCTAACCATGTGGGATATTTAACTACCCTGAGGACCTTGGCCTTGATTTGCTTGGTAACCTCTTTTTTTGATTTTCAAGCTCATATCAGGCTTGAATTTTCTGAGTTTCTGCTTTACTGGTGGACACATCGGGTTTGTCTCAAATTTGTGGGACACAATGGAAGTACTTAATCCGGTCACATCATCGTATGACCATGAAAAAATGTCCTCATACTCTTTCAAGAATCGAGTGTACTCCTCTTTCTCTGACGGTGACAAGTGGATGCTGATGTAGGTCTCCTTGACGGTTTCAGAACAACCCAAGTTAATTATCTCAGTTTTGTCTAGGTTGGACTTGGGTTTGTTCTGAAAATTCTCTACTTCTCTGACGATCTCTTCAGGTATTACATCCTCTTCTTCTTCTGAATCACTGTCATTTTGTTGCGTTGTCTCATTACATGTCACAGTTGCCGGTTCATCAAGATATGAAATAGTAATGGTGTACGGATAAAGATACGGGAAAAGTGGAAATAATAAACATCAATTCATTGAAAGTGTCAAACAAATGAAATTTTCAATAATTTAAAAAACATTTTGGATGTTTGGAAATATTATTTAAAACAAAATGCTAAAAGGGAAATAATTTTTTCTTAGAAAGCAAAAGAAATAATGTTGTTCTGCCTTGCTACCCCGGGACTCGTTGGGCCCTGGATGGTCTGACATTCCAATTCTTGAGGAATGTTCCTCTCTCCACTGCTTGGATGGTAGGGCCTTCCTCCTCCTCCTCCTCAACAATTACGCAACAGTCCATATCATCATCTTCCAGAAATAGGTTCCTCAAGGCTACCATTGCTTCTTCCTCCTCTGATCCCCATATAGTGTCGGTCTGATGGAAAGTCTGACTCAGGTGTGGCACAGGCTGCTCAAGTGCATAGTACGGACCACGCCATGGTAGTGATCAATCTTGGTATTCTTGCCAGGTGTATTGGTATCCCAACCCAAAAGTGGTACCATGGTACTTTGGCTGTATTGGTTTTGAGATGCCCTGATGATTCTTACCAAGCCCCTTGTCGGGCTCATATCCTCTCCATGCTATCATGCTTGCTATCTTGCTACTCCACCACTTATCTTTCTCGATCGCGTTCACCCGCTCAATACGATGGTAGGTTTCTCCACCTAGCTTTCTTCTATTTTCAATTACCGGGATAGTCTGACTAGTGTAAATGAGGTTGCTTCCATCTCCATGGATAATTACTTCCTGGTGGTTCCATTCGAACTTCACGGCCTGATGTAAGGTTGATGCTACAGCCCCAGCAGCATGTATCCATGGTCATCCCAGCAACAGATTGTAGGATGCAGATATACACAAGACGTGAAACTCGACATTGAACCAGGTAGGCCCCATCTGTAGACAGATATTAGTCTCTCCAATGGTAGCTCTCTGAGACCCATCGAATGCTTTTACATTCATAGTTCCTTCTCGTATCTCATGCAAGCTTTTACCCAACCTCTTCAATGTTGTTAATGGGCAAATGTTGAGACTGGATCCTACATCGACCGTAACTCTAGCAATGATTCAAACCTTCAAGCGGCAGTTCGTCCTCGTGAAAGATGGTTTTGTGGCTCTCTAGCACCTGTCATACCATATTGGCCATTCCTCCATCACTGATATTTTTGGGTACATGTGCTTCACTCCACACCTTCATTAGAGCATTCATATGTGCCTTAGAATTTTGTAGCAGCGACATGATAGATATCTGAGCGGGAGTCTTGTTCAGATGATCGATGACATAGTACTACCTTGCATGTACCTTCCTCCATAGGTCATCTGGACCAGTCTCAATAATGGGCGGTTTGTTAGAAGCTTGCTTACTGGTTCCTCCTAAGTGCTCAGGTGTATAAACCGTTCCTGTTCTGGTCATCCCTTGAGCAGTTCTGGGTTCTTCTTACTTTGACTTTACCTTTCTTCTAGCCTCAGCCATATAATCCCAAGGTATAGCATTGGTACTGAAGAGCGGTGTGGATGAATGAAAGGCATGGTCACCTCCACTTCAAATGGAGTGGGTATTGTTGCGGGTGGCGTTACGTCTACTTATAAAGGAACCAATGCGGCTACCTCAACTTCAACTGGCGGGTTGAGTGTGACTCCGGGTTTCTTAGGATCGTCACCCTCTTTGATAAGTCCAATTGATCCCTCAGGATCCTATTCCTCATCAGTCTCTATCACATTAATACCCTCGCCCCTATGATCTGGTAGGGGGTTGTTGCGGATGTTAGGTGTAGCTTCCTTTTCCTGGATGTCCTTATTATCAATCAAGTTCTAGATCTTATCCTTCAGTGTCCGACACTCGTCAATGGTATGCCCTTTCATACAAGAATGATATGCACAGGTTTTATTTGGGTTGACCCATTGGGATGAATTCTCTATGGCCACAGCAGGGATAGGGTTGACGTAACCAGCAGCCTTCAACCTCTCATACAGCTGGTCAATGGGCTCACCAATGTCGGTGTATTGTTTGGGTGGTTTGCGGTCAAAGTTAGGCCGAGGTCTTGGGTAGTTTTGACGAGTTGGAGGTGACTGAAAGTAAGATGGTTAGGAATTATATGTGTGGTAAGCAGTGGCTGGTTGGGAATATCTAGGAGGTGATGGTTGATATGTGGGTGGATGTGTTTGGTATGCGAGTGGAGAGGTCTGATGTACAAATGAGGTTTTGGGTCCTTGGGCAACCATTACTGTTCCCACGTCCTTCTTCTTTGATATACCCCCTGATTGCAATGCTTTATTTGTGGCCTACAGTTCCTCGAATTTTGTCACCATACCACTTTTAATGCCCTCTTCAACCTTTTTCCCGAGTTTGATGATATCGGAGAACTTATGGTTTTCAATAACCATGATTTTTTAATAGTACTGGGGATCATGTACCCTAACAAAGAACTTGTTCATCTGTTCCTCGTCCAACGTCGGTCTGACCTAGGCTGCTTCTGACCTCCAACGAGTAGCATACTCGCATAAGGTCTCAGTTGGCTTTTTATTTAAGTTTTGGATGTAGAAGACATCCAGCGGATTCTATGTATTAAACCTGAACCTGTCCATGAAGTCGGACGCCATGCCGCCTACTTGGCCTATTTCTTAGGATTATTGCTGATATATCAGGAAAAGGCATCTTCTGTAAGACTCTTCATGGAGAGCTTCATTCGGATCCTCTCATCTTTTATGACCCCTACGAGCTTGTCACAATAGGTTCTCAGATGAAAATTGGGATCACCTGTTCCGTCAAACATTTCAAACTTGGGAGATTTGTATCCCTTCGGCAGTTCCATATCTGGTTGTATGCATAGATCTTCGTAGTTCAAACCTTTTATCACTTTACCTCATTTGTCGCCTTGAACCCGACTTGTCAATTTCTTAAGCTCCCCAACCATGTTCTTAATGATCAAGTCCTTCTCAGCAGATTATGGTGTATAGGATATGGGTTGACTGGAATGAGGTAGATTTTCCACGTATATGGGGTTGTTTTGGTGACCGGGCGTTTGGGTATAATGTAGATCATTGGTGGAGTTCTGGGGTTCAAGAATAATTTGTGGGGTGTTTTGTGGAGTATGGTAGGTGTTATGCTGATATTGTGGAGGGATAGTTTAATTCTGTGGTGAGTTGTATAATGGTGAGGTGCGGGAGAATTCTGTGTGAGCATTTTGGGTGTGTTTTGAGGTGGTACATGATTCTGGGTGCTTGGGTGGTTGACGTGTGGGATATTGAGTATGAGGGAGAGGTTTGCTAAGCTCCAGACCTGCTCGAGCTCACCCTGAAGTTCTAATATTCTCTGCTCAAGAAGTGAGATCGTATCATTTGAGGCCTTAGTACCCCGACCATCGGAGGCTTTCGCATGTTCAACTTTTGTATTGTTGTCTTTTCAGGTGCCGTTCAAGTCATCCATTTTTTCTTTTCCTTTGCCTTTTGGTGGACTAGGAGGAGGAGAAGGTGGAGGGCCCCTGGATCTTGTGTGATAAGCTGATGATGCCAGTATGCGCGAACCAACCTTTGGGGAATGGGGAATAATCAAAAGAAAGAATGAAAAAACAAAAAGGTAGCCAAGTTAGTAAGAGTTCTGAGAAAGAATATTTGCGGTATTTAAACACATATTGCGGGAAATGTAAATTCACATCCTAATTTTGGAACCTCGTTGTGCCCGAGGCAGGCCTAGCAACAAGTTGTTTTGGAAAACTTAAATGCCGATAATTGCCTCATTTCATTAATATAAAAATTGGTGAATCCATCACGACACTAAGATAATAACAATTAAGTCACTACTGGCACTTGGCCTTATTACATTTAGAAAAAGCAAATAAATTTAATCTACTTGGTCCCAGAAGGACCCTACCCAGGCTTGATCTTCTTGGCTCTGTCGATCAGGTTCCCCAGCTCGTGCATGCCCAACAACAGGTATAATCTTGCTAGATTTCCTACTTCGCTTCCCTCAGCATTCAGGTAGTCGGAGACTCTTTTCCTTGCTTCCCCTCTATTTCCATCAGACCCTGCTCCAAATACTCTAGCCTTTCATTAGATTTGATAACCTTTTCCCTCCACTCATTGATCAGTTCCATATCAGTTTTGTGTTGCTCCAGATGCTTGGCCTCGGACTCATGAACCCTTTTGCGCAGTTTATTTTATCTCACTTCGGCTTCAGTAATTTCGTCTATGACCTTGTTTCCATGACCAATTCCCGGTTCAACTACCCCTGCTATGCTGTCTTCCAACCATGAAGGGTAAAAGCGTACATGCCCAAAGTGGAACCTGTCTGGCTCGGTGGTGTCCTTCTCAACAATGATCTTTGATTTCCACATATGCAAAGCTTAGCACCTGTAAAGGATGTCGTCATCTTGAAAATCTGCCCGGAAAAGACTCCAACCCGCAGTATGACCTGCCTCCTTCCTGCTTGTCTCAAAACCCTGATGGGAACATAAGGGTATATCCTCCTTAACCCAATCAACACCAATTGAGTAGCGTCCCTAGACATGATGATGAACTCGTCAGTAGGGAACCATTTAAACATCCATTGGACCTGATCCTCGGTCTGATTGTCGAAGAACTTCACCCATTCCTTAGCACTTTCTTGTTGAGCAACCCTATCCGGGATATAAGTCATCCTCTTAAGGTGGTGGAAGGCTATGTGATCATTGCACGCCCTCCGTGGAAACTCCTGACGATATTGACCCTTTTTGAGATGCTCTAGTAACCAAAGCTGCAGCAGCAAATTACAACCCTCGAAATGCTTGAACCCCTTCTGGAAGCGGTCTAAAGCCCAGTAAATATCAACTATAATCATACGTACTATGGTGTATGTTTGTCCCTCGATTCCCTCCATTAGAGTTTTGGCTACCATAGCCAGTCTGGTGTGAGTTATGTCCCCCTTCATTGGAAAAACTATCATGCCCAAGAAGCAAACAACAAAGAAGAAAACTTTGCGGTGAATGTGACCTAAGAAAGTGATAGAGAAATCATCATGGAACATACGGTAGGACTTGCTATGATCATATCTATCATAGAAATAGTCAAAGGGTATGTAAGGGTTCTTTATGCACTCTAAATCTACGTTCTTCTTCAAACCAATCATCTTTAGAAACCCCTTACCAATGCCATTTTCCGGCACCAATAGACCAGGGTTATCGTAAGGTAGCCCAGCAAATCCCACAATTTCTTCAAGGAGCGGGGTCATTTCTATGTTCCCAAAGCGCAACACAAACCTTTCACTATCCTAGAACATAGTTGCAACTTCAATCAGCATGTTGTTTGGTTGGATGTCTAATAGAGAAGGTAAATTTCCCAGGACTTTTCTCACGTTTCTTGTCACTTAAGGAAAGATCTTCCCACCAATCCAGTAGCACTGGCGGTATATTGCAGACCATGGCGAACCTGGGGACCACGTGCCTCATTATCTACAAAACAAAGAAGGTTAGGCACATTTCTCCCTCCTGATTCGACTATTTATAAATCCATGATTAGCATATTGTCATTTAGTTCTCCAAAATTAATGCACAACACGTGGTTGCGTCCGTTGGGATGATGGAAACCCCGGTGGACTTTCTAATAAGGTTTGTCTTAAGGAGTTTTTATGTGGACAACATATTAACCCGACTAAGTTTGACCATGATGCATGTACAGTTATAATCAGAGTAAGGTTGCTATGGAGGTCTATACTGGTACCCTCAAGCGGACAACTTGAGGGGGAAAGGCATGGAACCGTCGATTGCACCACTGATCGACTAGTTTTACCGCAAATAAGCCTTTCCGAATTTAAAGGGTGATATATAGGAAGAGCGCAATCACACATCAGGCGTTGCTAAAGGATTGATTATGCACTAGTGGAATATGATGATGATCACGATTTATGCAACAATAAATAGCATGTTGTCATGTATTTTCACATTAAGAAAATAATAAACATGGTATTTAATAATTGAAAGACAATAACAAAAAGAAAACAAAGAGAAATAAATAATTAAGTCCACATAAATGGAAAGGGAAAGGGTGCACACGTAGCAGAATAAAGCATGCTTAGACTAATTCACAGAAACAAGATTGTCATGGTAAGAGCCTAAGGATCCCTAGCAGAGTCTCCATGTTGTCGCGCCCCCCTTTTTCCTCGCGGAGTCCAGGGTTTCAATTTCTCTTAGGACAACACATTTCCTTTTGGGAAGGGGTATGGAATTTGAAGAGTCGCCACCTAACGGATTTAAGGTGCATTAGGGCACCTAATGCAAGTAACTCATAAACCGGTTTACATTACTACAGATTGGGTAAGGGCTCGAAATTACCTCGAGGGGAAGGTGTTAGGCACCTCTCGAGGTCCATAATGGTAGGTCCCGGCCAAACTCATTTTAGTGAATTAGTCATAAAACAATTAAACAAGTGAAGATCAGTTTAAAACGGGAATAAAAAGGGTCCTAGGTTTATTAGCCTATAGGATCACTTATGTGCCATACTCGGTAAAATTTCCCCAAATAGAGGTGTTACGCGTAGCATTAGCGCACAAGTTATCATATCCTTTACAACCCAATTACCCTCCCCTTCATTACTACTTAAGCGATTCTAATTGAATACGTACTCTATGCATGCATACCCGCCCCTTTACTTATGGCCCTGGATGTGTTTAGGACCTCTATTAAGGTGGTTCTAGACTCACCTATGGTGATTAAAAAGAGAAAATCTAAGTGAAAAACAAAAGATATAGGACTTTCATATAACAAAGCAGTCAAAGGCTCACATTTACCTCCACAAATAAGCAAACAAGTGCACGTCTCAAATAATAATTTTAAACACTTTATAGTCCTATAGCAGGATATCTAGATGAGCACAAAAGCAGAATATGCAACATTAGTTAAGGCAAGGCAGTGAACACTTAATCAGTTTGCCTACTGATTTTTATGGCTTACTGAATCTGGGCAGGATCCTATAGACATAGTCTCTCAGAGTGAATCAGACCATAATAATAAACTAGTGATTGACTTATAACAGGAAGATTTTTATCTATTTAGACCCTACAAGCATGTTGTCTATGCACTGAAAATGATCACAAGCATTACTTCAGGACATATAAACACATAAATTGATTTTTAGATATTTTTCTCTACAAACATGATATCTAAGTGTGAAACTATTTTTAGACTTATTCCTTATAGGCATGACAGCTAAGTGTTCGTACTAATTTCAGATATGATTTTCTAAGGACATGATATCTAAGTGAGCAGAATATTATACGAATTTGATTATTACCAAAAGAAGATCCTATAGGCATGGTTTCTAATGCACATTCAGACTTGAATATATGCATGAACATGAATTAGGATACAGAATTGATAAACGTCCCATAATAGGATTTCTAAGATGTAAAGTGGAAATTCAGGACAAATAATGAGATAAGTCCTATAGGCATGATTTTTAATGCATATAAACAATCACAACCATCATATATGCATGATTTCTACTCGATCCCAACAAAGAAATATAAAAATCCCTCCCAGTTTTCTAATAACCTCAATATCTATTTTCACAAGAATTATTATTACAGACCAAATGTAAAATGAATTGTAGAATGAATACTGCTATACTATAGGGAGCTTGGATAGGCCCAAATGAAAATCTGGAAAACCATGCCTTCAACCAAGTCTGAAGATCCAGTATGTCATAGTACCAAAATGGTATCCTGGTGTGTCAAAGTTCGCAAGGGCCTCAAGGACCCCGGACAATGCTCACACCAGAAACCCTTTAAAAAATAGTTTTGTGCATAAGTGTAGAAGAGACAGCCCCTGTGTATAATAGTTCGGAGAAGTCTCATGGACTCCTAGGCAGTGCTCACACTGAAGGGGCAGGACCCTAGTATTCTAAGAGTAAGTTGAAAATAGTGTATGAAAATAAGGAATAGTTTTAATAAAACAATTTAGGAGTAGAATAAGAATAAACAGAGTCATTGCAGCACCTTGAATTTCAACAAAGGTTTCCAGCAATCAAACAAGGGACAAAAACAATATCACAACCATTTCAAGCAAAGCTTCACATTGCCTAGATTAGTTCATTTATTATCACTAGGTGGGCATATATCATGCTATAAACAAACAAATACACAGAAAAAGGGTAGCAGGGGTTAGGAACATAGAGGTCATTAGTCTGGAACACAAAAGACAAGGTGAGAGTGGAAGCATGCTAGTTAACAGAATATAAAGCAGGTGGACAGCATATGACATAACAACAGGGATAGACATGTTGATTAAAAAGCCACAAACAGGAAGCACATAAGTTAATGTGGTAATAGCCAGATTACTGAATGGGACATAACATACTGATTAAGAGTCATAAATAGGGAAACATATAAGTCTAACCACATGTGATAACAACCAGATTATTGAATAGGACATAGCAACAGAAGCAACAAACGTGAAGGCCATAGGTCTAAGTACACAATAGTAATCATGCTGATTGGGAGCAATAGATAGGAAAGTCATAGGAGTCTGGTTTCATGGAATTATCAGGCTAACTAATATCAATATACAGGGAAGACATAGGTAGTAATGCTAATTGAAATCAATACACAGGAAAGACATGGCTTAAAACTACACAGACGTGGTCATACTGAATAAAAGCAATAATAGGAAAGATAGAAGTTTAAATACAAAAGTAAACATACTGATTAAAAGAAAGAACATGAAAGCACATAGGTTTAATCTTCATAGAAAATGAATGACAAGAGGAGTGGAGACATATCAGTTAAAGATTAGCAAGCACAAATAGCAGAAACGGCGAATAAGAGCAAAGTTTGTGTGTGTGTGTTTCTGAAGTGTGTAGAAGAATAAGAATGAGAGTTTATATAGCACTTAGTAAGGTAAACAAATAAGGAAAGAATAACTTAGAGTTCATAAAACAGGGTAATCAAATAAATCAACCAGTTAATTGGGGAATTAACCCAATCAATTCATACAGAAAATTCAGGAGAGACCCTTTAGAATAAGGAGAGTTAGTTAACAGTACAAATTAGGGTTCAAATAAGGTAAAAAATAAGTCATATACCATATAGGGGTCCATTAAACCCCTAAATTGGACTAATAGTTTCATTAAGGCAAGTATTACTAATTAAAGTCACAAATAAGGAAATAGGTAAAATCACAGAGAAATACTGATTTTAACAGGAAAATATAATTCGAACCCTAAATAAGATTAGTCAATATATTTGGTTGAAAAAAATAAACAAATAACGGAAAAAGATTGAATTAGTCAGTGCAAGAAACAGAAAGACCAAGGGTTTAAGCATATACACAAAAAATAGTGGAAGTAGCAAAGGATAATAAGATTCAAACACTTGAAAGTCAAAAACCCTTTGGAAGAAAACTTAGAACGAAACCCTAACTTCAGAAAAGCACTGGAATCGAATAGTAATAACGAAATTAGAATATTTTTTGAGGAAAAATACCAAATAACACTTAAAACATTTTAGAAATATAAAGATTTGAATAGACCCAAGTAGTCATAAAATTAGGGTTTTCGAAAATGGCAGAGATGAAAGGAAACTCGGTCTAAAACCATAGATGCGAACCATAAATAAGAAGAAAATAGTTCTCACAAACGAAAATGTCCATAGACAGGCTTTTGAGAAAGGTTTCGAACAAAACCAGGTTGAATCTCTTTGAGATTCTATCATAAATCAACGAGTCCAACAACCAAAAGATGTAGAAGGCCGTCAAAGGCCGGAAAATACAGAGAAACCTCATGAAATGTGAGATTTTCCGATGAAGGCAGCTAGGTTTTAGGGGAGTGATTGAGAGAAAAGGGGAGGGATTAGGGAAACGAAGACGACGGGGGAGAGGAAAAAAATGAGATAGGGTTTTGGGAGTTAGGTTAGGTTAAAAAAGGAAGGAAATAGTGTGGACCGTTGATCTTAGAGATCAACGGCCACGATTAAAGAGGGGTTTGGGTCGGGTAGATGAAGGATTGGGCCTGTGTAGGATTTGGGCTAGGATTTAAGATATTTGGGCTGGTATATTTGGGTTGAAACGAAATTCGAAGGGGCTATTTGTTAAATACCCAACTAATTAATAAAATAATTTGTGAAAATAATTAACAAATTATAAAAATGATTTCCATGCATAATAAAAGGTTTAAAATAATTACTCAATATTATAAAAATATAAAAAGCTATTTTCTGGTGAAATAATGTAATATGCGTACATGGGCTATTATTGCAAAGTTATTGCAATTATGACCCGAAAAATATAAATGTGGATATTTATGGAATAATTAAAGCTTATTACGAATATAAATGGTAAAATTAAGTCATGAAATTGTTATAAATCCATTTGTGATGCAATTAGTAATTATTTATATAACAAAAATACTAGGATAAATTAATTAAAAAAATCCTTAGAAAAATGCAGAAATTATGGAAAAATATTAGTTGATGCTCATGTACTATTTTGAAAATAGATATGCATTTTAAAAATAGTATTGGGAAAAATTGGGTATCAACAACCATAAAAATGGTTATGGAATTTGATGAAAAACATATATTTGAGTTCATAGGATTATGGGTAACAACTTTCTTGGAAAATTTCCGGAATCCAGACACGTGGGCCCGAGGGTGAATTATAAGAATCTTACATTTAGGGTTGGGTAACCTCTTAAATAGTTGGCATACAATTTTTTGAGTATGTACCAGTTAGTTTATATACTATTTGATTAGTTTTGGGTTGATTCTGCACCGAATTGAGCGTGTGAGCACATTCTTGGACCGAGAAGTAGANGGAAAATACAGAGAAACCTCATGAAATGTGAGATTTTCCGATGAAGGCAGCTAGGTTTTAGGGGAGTGATTGAGAGAAAAGGGGAGGGATTAGGGAAACGAAGACGACGGGGGAGAGGAAAAAAATGAGATAGGGTTTTGGGAGTTAGGTTAGGTTAAAAAAGGAAGGAAATAGTGTGGACCGTTGATCTTAGAGATCAACGGCCACGATTAAAGAGGGGTTTGGGTCGGGTAGATGAAGGATTGGGCCTGTGTAGGATTTGGGCTAGGATTTAAGATATTTGGGCTGGTATATTTGGGTTGAAACGAAATTCGAAGGGGCTATTTGTTAAATACCCAACTAATTAATAAAATAATTTGTGAAAATAATTAACAAATTATAAAAATGATTTCCATGCATAATAAAAGGGTTAAAAGAATTACTCAATATTATAAAAATATAAAAAGCTATTTTCTGGTGAAATAATGTAATATGCGTACA